>JAJOOO010020152.1:0-10072 GCA_029582685.1 Solanum piurae
ATTTCACTAGTGGGTTCCTTTCGCCCATTAGGTCCCTAGTTTTCAGTCAGTTTCTTGATTCCCTTATTATGACTAGACCTAGGGTTTCTTGAATGTTAGAATTATTAGGTTCTTAGCTGTTAGAATGATCCAAATCAGATTAGTATGTTAATATTTAATTTATTGCATGAATTCCAGAACCCTAGCTATGTATGTATTTAGTTCTTGAATTACACATGATAGGTCAGATATTTCAGTATTCAGTTATACATGCCTTAGTTTATGAATGCATCATTATCAGATTAATTGTTGCATTCTCAGTTTTGCATGTCCAGTTTGAGCTATCCGGTATTACAGAAATTCAGTCATAATATGTTAATCACTTAATCTATTGGGAGTAGCATAATACCAAGTTGGACTAGGGTTCAGTGTACCCATATAGTCCCAGAACTACGAGCCACGTAGGTGTAAGTCCCCTCCGTGGGCATCATTTAGTGATCACGCCATCATGCCTATATACCTTTGGCCGGGTATATTGGGTCCTCTCGGTGGGGCTCATACATTGGACTCCATATTTAGCTCATGTTGTTTTATTGTCGGTTATTAGTAGCTCCCACAGTTCAATCAGACTATATTGCATTGACCACATTTACAGTTCATTCATTATTCAGTCAGCATGCTTTAAATTGGTCATTGCATTCAGTTAGTTCAGATTCAGTATATCATCTTATGCATATTATTTCATTGCTTTATTGTTTTGTTCAGTTATATGTTATTTCAGCTTTACTCTATCCTACATGCTCAGTACTTTTCAAGTACTGACGCATACGTGCGCTACATCTTCTCGTGATGTAGGTTCAAGTTCTCAACATCCAGATGACGCTTGAGATTTGTGATAGGAAAGATCTCATGATGTTTAGGAATGATTTTAGATAGCTAAACATGAGAAAAGCCAAAAAAATCAATATTTGAGGGTGGGTCCGCGATGCGGAAACATATTTAATTTTTGGTTTCGAAAACAACTTTTGAGGCAGAAATGTCCGTGACCGCTCCGCTATGTGAAATGATTTTTCTCAGTTCTGGGGAATGGGTCCGCGACGCGGAGGAATGTCCAGATTTCGACCGACGAAATTTCTTCTTTGTTTTCCAGCTCTAAACCCTCTAAACTCCATGGGTTCTTTCCCCCAAACACTTAGAATCGATTAAATGTTCAAAGTACATTAGATTCTACTCAAAATCAAACCTAAAATCATGGATTCGGATCAAACAACTCCTCAACGATTTCAACAAATCAATAATTTAATAGAACTTCAACAAACCCATTAAGAACTCAATTTCTAAGATTTCAAGAACTTAAATTCGCTGAAATAAATCATGATTGGCGCGTGGATGAACTAACCCAACGCTATGTGATCTCACATACCTTGTAGGGATCACCCCCGACGAAATCCACAAGCTAAACTCGATGAATCTTGAACGTTCTTCTCATTTCTCCTCTTCTCCAAGACCTAGTGTAAAATTCACTTTTCTAAACTGACTAAAATATGAATTTACCCCAATTAAACTCCTAAAAACGAATTAGAGTAATTAGGTAAGAAAAAGACTAAATTACCCTTCCAAAATCCGGATTGAACTTTTCTTATTCCAACAGCCCAACTCCCAAAGGGCATAACTAACTCATACGAATTCGGAATCACGCAAACTCAGTGGCGTTGGAAAGATCATTCCAAGATCTTTCCAACCATACCTGGAAGTAAACCTAACTCATCCTAAGCTATGAGTTATGTCCATTTGAAGTTGACAAAAAACTCACTATTTCCTAACTTGAGTAAATTTCCAGATTTTTCCTTCTTTCCAAAAATGACTATTTTCAATTATTGGCTTCTTCCTATTTATTTCAAATGCGAGATGTTACAGCTTGTGCTAGTTCATCTGCAGATTCATAAGAGTAGCCCCACCTGTGAAAACAATTAAGAGCAATATGGTTATTCCTACCACAAATTTTAGATGACTCACTATGTTCCTTTCCTTGTTTCCATTTGAGAAACTTTGATTGTTCTGAGAACCTGTTCCATATTGGTTTTTCTGAAAACCCGTTCCTTCTCGAGAAGGCTTGAAGCCTCTTCCTCTGGATTTGAAGTTGTTGTTCCTCTTTTCTGAGTAGTTTCCTTTTCTCTTGCCCCTTTAAGTAGAAAATGTCATGTTATGATTCTGTTGTGGCACCTCTTCTTCATCCTCCCTCATATCAAAATTTTTTAGAGCATTAACAAATTGATTAAGAGTGAGATACAGTGCCTTACCTAGCATGAAAGTCTTGAGTATTTGAGTACTAAACCTCTAGAAAAATTGATTATTTAACTATCTTTATCCACATAATTTGTGAGTGGCTACAAGGCAATCATATATGCCTTTGAATTCCTTAATGCATTCATCAATCTTTTATGTTCCTAGACTAACACTTTGTGGTTGATGTTTGAGCTAAAACTCCTTATTTTTTATTGCTTGAAGATGAGTTTCTTCCAAGTAGTTGAGCAGCCCACAATCAGGTACATTTTTTTTTTCAAGGTGCGTGAGATCCAACTCCTTAGCAACACATTTCTCCTCCCAGCCATCAATGTTGCCACTATCTTCTACATCCTTCTTAACATCTACAAATTTCTTAACAGTCTTTCTAGTGGAACAACTACTTTTAGCTGGTTCATTCTTTATGATGATATATGTTAGTTTCTTGGCATAAGTTTAATGGAACAAGAGGCAATGAGATGGAAAGTGAGGAGGTGTACAAATTATTGGTTGAGGAGGTCATTGTTGTAACACCCCAGATTCATGAAGGAAAAAATTGCAGAATTTTCAGATTTGGCAGGTGCTCAATCTGCATCAGGAGTTGGACAGCTTTTAAGTCAAGGGTGTTTTTATCTTTTCCCACTCTTCTTTTAAGTCCTAAATTAAAAGGGTTTTAGTTAGTCATTTAAAATCCTAGAAAACCTAACTAGAATTACCTAAGTCATTTAATTAACTAAAATAAAATAAAAGAAGAGAGTAGAGAGAGGGGCAGTCGAAACCCTAGCAAAACCCTAGACTTCGCCGGAGAACGCTAGAAAGTCGCCGGAAAGGTCAATTCCAGCCCTAGTTGATAGTTTTTAGTGGAGATTTCGTCACCAGGTATGTTGGATTTCATTAATGGGTCCCTTTCGCCCGTTAGATCCCTAGAATTCAGACGATTCTTGATTCCATGCTATGAACGAAATTAGGGTTCTTGAACGTTTCTTGATTATTGGGTTTTTAGCTGTTAGAATGATCCAAATCAGATTAGTATGTTAATATTCAGTTTATTGCATGAATTCCAGAACCCTAGCTATGCATTTATTTAGTTCTTGAATTACACATGCTAGGTCAGATATTTCAGTTATTCAGTTATACATGCCTCAGTTATTAATGCATCAATATCAGTTTAATTATTGAATTCTCAGTTTGCATGTTCAATTCGAGTTATCCAACAACTTACAGAAATTCAGTCATAATGTGTTAATTACTTAATCCATTGGGAGTAGCATAATACCGAGTTGGACTAGGGTTCAACGTACCCCAATAGTCCCAGAACTACTAGCCACGTAGGTTGTAAGTCCCCTTTGTGGGCATCATTTCAGTGATCACGCTAGCATGCCTCTATACCTCTGGCAGGGTATATTGGGTCCTCTCGATGGGGCGTATACATCGAACTCCACATTTAGCTCATGTAGTTTTATTATCGGTTATTAGTAGCTCCCACAGTGCAGTCAGATCCTATTGCATTGACCATTTATCAGTATATCCAGTATTCAGTTTCAGCATGTATAAATTGGTCACTGCATTCAGTTATCTCAGCATTCAGCATCTATATCATGTTCAGATTATTTCATTGTTTTATTGCTTTGTTCAGTTATATGTTATTTCAGCTTTACTCTAATCTGCATGCTCAGTACCTTTCAAGTACTGACGCATACGTGCGCTACATCTTTTCGTAATGTAGGTTCAGGTTCTCAGCATCCAGATCACGCTTAGATCGATTCCCGATCTTCAGTTCAGCAGATTAGTAGTGGTGAGTCCTCATCCTCCGAGGACCAGAGACATGATATCCTTACTGTTTTCAGTTTTAGTTTCAATTTTGCTAGATCTAGTTGGGGCATGTCCCAACTTTTCTAGTTAATTTAGAGGCTTATTTCAGACATAGTCAGATTCAGCTTAGTATTGAGTTAATATTTTCTTTGTATTAAACTCATCAGTTTTCATTCATTTAAGATTTAGTATATGGGTATTCCCCATCATTTTAGATTTATTTATGATTATAGCTTCTGCATCAGTTTATTATCTTTAGTATGCTCATGATCATGCCAGCAGGGTTAGCTTGGGATCACTTGTGGTCCTAGGTCTCGTGTCCGCGTCTCGGGAGTAGTCTTGGGGTGTGACAAACTTGGTATCAGAGCACTAGGTTTAAGAGTCCTAGGATGTTTGAAAGGCCACACTAAGTAGAGTATTTTTCATGGGTGTGAAGTGCACCACAACTAATGGGAAGGAGGCTACATAGTGTTTTAGGAAAATCTTCACTTTCTTGTTACTCTTATCGTGCGTAAGGTATGATCTAATTCCATTCTAACTCGATGTTGTACGTTTCAGTGATCATGCCTCCTCGTAGAGTTAACACTAGGATAGCTAATGCCAGGAATGCGAACGTAGCTCCTGCAGTCCCAGATCAGGAAGTTTCAAATGTAGAGTTCAGGAATGCCATTCCGATGTTGGCTCAGAGCATGGCCAATTAGAACAACCAGCGGGTTCAAGCTCCTGTGAATGCTAATGTTGGGTCAGCCGCAGCTAGGGTGAGAGAGTTTGTTAGAATGAACCCTCCAAAATTCTTAGAGTCGCAAGTTGGAGAAGATTCCCTAAACTTCATTGACGAGGTCAAGAAGATCTTTGAAGTGATGCAGGTAACTGAAAATGATCGGGTTGAGCTAGCTTCTTACCAACTTAAGAATGTGGCTCGTATCTGGTATACTCTACTCAGTGGAAGGATAGTAGGGGTACAAATGCAGCTCCTATTACTTGGGATTGCTTTAGTGAGATTTTTCTGGACAGGTTTTTCCCTATTTAGTTGAGAGAGGCAAGGGCCCAAGAGTTTATGAATTTGAGGCAGGGTAACATGATTGTTCAGGAGTATGGGCTCAAGTTCAACCAACTATTTAGGTATGCTCCTCACATGGTTGTTGATTATAAGGCACAGATGAACAAGTTCTTGTATGGAGTGTCAGACTTGGTTAAGACAAAGTGCAGAAATGCTATATTGTTGGGAGATATGAACATCTCTAGGCTCATGACTCATGCTCAGCAGGTTGAGGGTGATAAGCTTAGGGAACAGGCCAAGGAGAACAAGAAGGCTAGAACAGGCAACTATGACTACTCTCAACAAAAATTGGGTGGTGGTAATCGCTCGCAGCAGAAATTTTCAACGTCTTCATCAGCTAGTGTTCCATCTCCCAGGTTCCATAATGATCAGAAGGGTAGGGCATCAGGCTCTAAGTCTCAGGATGGTGTTTCGGGTACCAAATCATACCCTACTTTCCCTAAGTGTGGTAAGAACCATCAGGGTGAGTGTCTTGCTGGGAAAGAAGAATGCTTTGGGTGTGGTCAGTCGGGTCACAGGTTGATGGATTGTCCTTCTAGACAGGGTCAGAGAGGAAATGGTAGAGCTCAGTCTACCACTATAGCAGCACCAGTAGGTCGCCCGACTCAGCAGGGTAACTCTTCTGGTACAGGTGGCGGACATTGCCAAAACAGGCTCTATGCTCTTCAGGCTCGACAGGATCAGGAAGGTTCTCCTGATGTGGTCACTGGTACGTTAAAAGTCTTTGATCTTGATGTTTATACATTGTTATATCCAGGAGCTACTTTGTCTTTTGTAACTCCTTTCATAGCAATCCAGTTCAGTGTTAGTCCAGAAACTCTCTCAGAACCTTTCTCAGTCTCTACTCCAGTTGGTGAACCAGTTATAGCTAGACGGGTATACAAAAATTGCCCTGTCACAGTCTCTCAGAAAATCACCTCAGCAGATCTTGTAGAGTTAGAAATAGTAGACTTCGATGTCATTCTAGGCATGGATTGGTAACACTTCTGTTATGCCTCAGTCGACTGTAGAACTAGGATTGTTCGCTTTCATTTTCCAAACGAACCAATCCTAGAATGGAAGGGTTGTAGTTTAGCGCCTAAGGTTCGATTCATTTCTTACCTTAAGGCAAGAAAGATGATCTCTAAGGGTTATCTTTACCTTAGGACTCTAGTTCTAAAACCCCAGCTCTTGAGTCAGTTCCAGTGGTTAATGAGTTTCTAGAAGTGTTTCCAGAAGATCTTCCCGGAGTTCCTCCCGATAGGGAAATCGACTTTAAAATTGATTTACTTCCAGATACCCAGCCTATTTCTATCCCTCCTTACAGAATGGCTCCAGCTGAGCTTAAGGAATTGAAAGAGCAGTTGAAAGACCTTCTAGATAAGGGCTTCATCAGACCTAGTATTTCGCCATGTGGTGCACCAGTGTTGTTCGTAAAGAATAAAGATGGTTCTCTCAGAATGTGCATTGACTATAGACAGTTGAACAAGGTCACAATCAAGAATAAGTATCCCATTCCCAGGATTGATGACTTGTTTGACCAACTTTAGGATACTAGTCATTTCTCAAAGATAGACCTCAGATCGGGTTATCATCAGCTTAAAGTCAGAGATAGTGACATTCTGAAGACAGCTTTCAGAACTCGGTATGGTCATTATGAATTTGTAGTCATGTCATTTGGACTAACTAATGCTACTGCAGCTTTCATGGATTTGATTAACAAAGTGTTCAAGCAGTATTTGGACTTGTTCGTCATCGTCTTTATTGATGATATCCTCATTTACTCTAGGAGTGAGGAAGAACATGCTAGTCACTTGAGAGTGGTTCTACAAACTCTCAAAGATCACCAGTTATTTGCGAAATTTAACAAGTGTGAGTTTTGGTTACAAGCAGTTGATTTCCTTGGGCATATTGTGTCTAGTGAAGGAATTCGAGTAGATTCCCAAAAGATAGAAGCGGTGAAACAATGGCCCAGACCTACCTCAGCTACAGATATCAGAAGTTTCTTGGGTTTAGCAGGTTATTACAGAAGGTTTGTGGAAGGATTCTCATCCATAGCGTCACCATTGACTAAGTTGACTCAGAAGATGTTCAAGTTTCAGTGTTCATATGATTGCGAGAAAAAAGCTTTGCAGAATTAAAAACTAGGTTGACTACAGCTCCTGTCTTGACTCTACCAGAGGGTTCAGATGGTTATGTGATTTATTGTGATGCGTCCAGAGTCAGCCTAGGTTATGTATTGATGCAGCGAGACTTCCAGGCAACTTAAGGTGCATGAGAAGAATTACCCAACTCATGACCTTGAGCTAGCAGCAGTGGTGTTTGCACTTAAGATTTGGAGACATTATTTATATGGTGTTCATGTAGATGTGTTCACAGACCATAAGAGCCTTCAGTATGTGTTCACCAAGAAAGAGTTGAATCTTCGCCAGAGAAGATGGCTAGAGTTCATCAAGGATTATGATATGAGTGTGCATTACCATCCTGGTAAGGCAAATGTAGTAGCAGATGCTCTTAGCAGACTATCTATGGGTAGTGTAGCACATGTTGAAGAAGAGAAGAAAGAATTAGCAAAGATGTTCACAGACTTGCTCACTTAGAAGTTCGTCTTATGAGCATATCAGATGGTGGTGTAACAGTTCAGAATGGGGAAATATCTTCTTTGGTAGTAGAAGTTAAGGAAAAGCAAGACAGTGATCCAATAATGCTAGAGCTAAAGGGTGCGGTCCAGAAGCAGACAATGGAGATATTCTCCTAAGGGGGAGATGGTGTGCTTCGCTATCAGGGTCGATTATGTGTTCTTGATGTGGGTGAGTTGAGACAACATATCCTTGCAGAATCCCATAATTCCAGATATTATATTCATCCAGGTGCCACTAAGATGTACCGCGATCTGCGGGAAGTCTACTGGTGGAATGGTATGAAAAGAGATATAACAGATTTTGTGGCTAAGTGCCCCAATTTCCAGCAAGTCAAGGTAGAACATCAGAGACCGGGAGGTATGACTCAAGATATTGATATTCCTACTTGGAAGTGGGAAGTGATCAACATGGATTCCATCACAGGGTTACCTCGTACTCGCAGACAGTATGACTCCATTTGGGTGATTGTTGATAGAGTTAGTAAGTTTTCTCGCTTTTTGGCGGTTAAGACTACATTTTCAGCAGAGGATTATGCCAAGCTTTACATTAATGAGATTGTGAGGTTGCATGGAGTTCCTTTGTCTATTATCTCAGATAGAGGTCCTCAGTTTACCTCTCATTTCTGGAAGTCATTTCCAAAAGGTCTTGGTACTCAGGTTAACCTTAGCACAACATTTCATCCGCAGACAGATGGGAAGGCAGAGTGTACCATTCAGACCTTAGTGAGAGCTTGTGTGATCGACTTCAAGGGTAGTTGGGATGACCACCTTCCTCTTATAGAGTTCGCCTACAACAATAGCTACCATTCCAGCATTCAGATGGCCCCTTATGAGGCATTGTATGGGCGTAGATGTAGATCTCCTATTGGCTGGTTTGAAATAGGTGAAGCAGCATTGATAGGGCCAGATTTAGTCCTCTATGCTATGGAGAAAGTGCAACTCATTAGAGATAGACTTAAGACAGCCCAGAGTCGCCAAAAGTATTATGCATATGTGAGAAGAAGGGAATTAGAGTTCCAAGTTGATGATTGGGTTTTTCTGAAAGTGTCACCTATGAAAGGGGTGATGAGATTTGGCAAGAAAGGGAAACTCAGTCCCAGATATGTAGGTCCTTACAAGATCTTGAAAAGGATTGGGAAAGTGGCTTACGAGTTAAAGTTGCCTGCAGATTTAACAGCAGTGCATCCAGTCTTTCACATCTCACTTTTGAAGAAGTGTGGGGGGATCCAGCATCCGTGGTTCCATTAGAGAGCGTGGCGGTGAAAGATAGCCTTTCTTATGAGGATGTACCAGTAGATATTCTAGATCGTCATGTTAGAAGATTGAGAAACAAGGACGTCGTTTCAGTCAAGGTTTTGTGGAGGAGTCAGTCCGTAGAGGGAGCTACTTGGGAAGCAGAAGCAGCCATGAAGTCCAAGTATCCTCACCTCTTTCTTTCTGATCCTACTCCAGCTTGAGGTAATAGTTCCTCTTCATTTTTTCAGTCGTTCAAGCATCAGCTCAGTCTTAGAATCATGTTCCTTCAGTTGTACTTGCATTTTCAGCGTTTTTGCATGTGCTTGGAACTCAATTCAGTTAGAAATTCAGTCACAGTGTTTAGTGGTAGGGATTGCAGCCCTCTCCCTCCATTTTCAGCTAGTTTAGTCTTCATTCGAGGATGAATATTTCCAAGGGGGAGATAATGTAACACCCCAGATTCGTGAAGGAAAAATTTGCAGAATTTTCAGATTTGGCAGGTGCCCAATCCGCATCAGGAGTTGGACAACTTTTAAGTCAAGGGTGTTTTTGTCTTTTCCCACTCTTCTTTTAAGTCCTAAATTAAAAGGGTTTTAGTTAGTCATTTAAAATCCTAGAAAACCTAACTAGAACTTACCTAAGTCATTTAATTAACTAAAACAAAATAAAAGAAGAGAGTAGAGAGAGGGGTGGCCGAAACCCTAGCAAAACCCTAGCCGTCGTCGGAGAACGCTAGAAAGTCGTTGGAAAGGTCAAGTCCAGCCCTAGTTGATAGTTTTTCATGGAGATTTCATCACCAGGTATGTTGGATTTCATTAATGGGTCCCTTTCGCCAGTTAGATACCCAGAATTTAGACGATTCTTGATTCCATGCTATGAACGAAATTAGGGCTCTTGAACGTTTCTTGATTATTGGGTTTTTAGCTGTTAGATGATCCAAATTAGATTAGTATGTTAATATTCAGTTTATTGCATGAATTCCAGAACCCTAGCTATGTATTTATTTAGTTCTTGAATTACACATGCTAGGTCAGATATTTCAGTTATTCAGTTATACATGCCTCAGTTATTAATGCATCAAT
>JAJOOO010020155.1:0-10656 GCA_029582685.1 Solanum piurae
AAAAATCGGATTCAAGGGCCCAATTTGAATTTCAAACTCAAAAAGAACTTTCACCAATTCGGGGAGACATGCTTTTCTGAAGTTTTTGCCCTATTCCGGAAGGGGAAAGGGCGAATCGACGCCTCAAGTCGACTCTAATGTCCTTGAGATGCCACGTGGAGTGATCTCACGTTGGCAAGGACAAAAATGTGTGCTTGATGGCTGGGAACGGACTGCTGAAATCGCACAGTGGAGAGGGACGTTGGAGCTGAAGACGTTGTACAGGGGTTAGGTACTATTTTGGTATGTTGCTGCCGTATATATTGTTGCTATTTTTGGGTTTCTATTGGGATTGGAAATTGGGTTTGGGCTGGGTCGGTTGGAGAGCAAAGAAAAAAAAATGGGCTTGGGAGAAGAAGAGAAACGATGGAGGGTTATTTGGTGTTAGTTGTATTATTGTTATAATGTATTATTGTTGGGCTGGCAGATTGGAATTGCATTTTGGGGTTGCTGGTTGGCAGAAGTGGGTCTTCTGGAAAAAATTTGGAAGGCCCAAAATTGATCTAAAAGAATTGGTAAGAAAGGGATAAAAAGAAATAAAAATTGCCACATGATTTGCGATTATGGCAATGAGAATTAAGGAGTTAGTCAAATTGAGTTTACCTTGAGAGTTCAATTAAATTCAAACAAGATGAATTAATATAATTAATTAATGAGCTTCTTAATCAAATTAAAATAATTAACTTAATTATAAACTAATCAATTCAAAAAACATAAGCTATTAATTATTTAAACTAAATAATCAAATATTTAAATAAAACTAAATCTTTTTTTAGACAATTTTTGAATATTCATAAAATATATTAATTATACACATAATTATATAAAAGTATTTTTTTATTATTATTATTATTATTTAGAAATTATGAAATGACTAGAATTACTTGAAAATAACTAAAGAAATACTTGATTTTTAATAAAACTAATTATTTTAAATTGTTTGAAATTGAAGAAGCTTGATGATTAATACATATTGGGGAGGGTCAAAATTGGGTGTCAACAACATTCCCTACCTAATTGAACCTACAGGAGTTGTCACATATAATTAAGGGTATAATACATAAATATGTTCCTTAACAATTGGTCTCAGATCATGTTTATGTCCTTCAACTTTGAGTGTGCACAAGTAAACGCTTAAACTTGTATAAAGTCGAACAAATAGACATACATGTCTTACATGACATTGTAATGACCCGGAAAGTCATATTTGAAGTTTTTATAAAATTACCATTTTACCCCTCCCGATAGTTGTCACGAGTTATTCATGATCATTCGGTGAAGTTGATTTTTATGGAATTCGTGTATTTCCTTGTAATATGTGTTTGGGGGTAATGAGACTATTGGTGATGGGTTGACTTGTCCACATTGATTAATTCTAATGATGAAAAAGGGGTAATAAAAGGCAATGTGATTAATTGTTTGTGTGTGATGTGTTGAGAATGGTTTGAAAGGCTTGTTGAATCATTGTTGATGTTGTATCATGATTGTGTTGTTGTGAATTGTGCAATGTTATGAAAATGGTCATCTCCTCATTATTTGTGTGAACATGTCATTTGCATTGTTCTGATACATGGTTGTGACAAGTGTTATGTAAATTGAGAAAGAATAAGAGATTAAAGAGGATGCACCAATTCGAGAGACGTATCGCGCGCCGCAATAGATACTATATTTCGAGAGACGTATCACATGCCGCGATGGTTACTATTATTGAGGGTCGTATCGCGTGCCGCAATGAATGCATGGACAGATATGTCCCCATGGGTCCCGGACTGAAAGACATCGAGTGTGTATCACTAGGTCAGACATACATCACTATACTTGACATTGCATTACATTGCATTACATTGCATTACACATATTTATCATTAGTGAACTTGATATTGTGTTTTGCTGATCTTGTGAGTGCCTTTCTGTAGAACTTTGATTGATGAATATTGAGCTTGTTGTTGAGAATATGTGATTGTTAAAATGTTGTTGTTAAGATATGCGCTTGTAAATTGTGAACTGTTAGGTTGGGCTGGTTTTATGCAGGTTGTAGTTGTGGAGGTCCGGTTGGGGTGTAAGGAGTACCCGTATTCTATCCCCTTAGCTTGTGTTTAGAGGCCTACTTATTGAGTACCGTGTGGTTTAATTTGGTACTCACCCCTTGCTACTACATTTTTTTTGTAGGTTACTATCCCGGACCTTTGTGATATTTTCTCTTCTCCTTGTCTAAGGCTTCTTGTGGAGGTTTGTGAGGTAGCTGCTTGTCATTTCAGCGGACCTTCTTACTCTTATTTATGATCTTGTTCTATTCTAGAAACAAGGTCATTTGAGACTTGTGTTTTTCTTTTGAATCAATTGTAATACTTTAAAGGCTTGTACACGTGACAACTAAATTTTAGGGGTATTTTTGAGTTGATTATAAAATTTCTGCATTTTATTATAAATGTTGAGTTTTAGGCTGACTTGTCTTGGTGGGATAAGACGAGTTCCATCACGTCCATTTTTCGGTCGTGACAGGCATCCTATGTGGTAATTTACATTCTACGTGGTGTCCTACGTGTATTATGCTCCAGTATGATTCATGTGTCTACTTGATCAACTATATGCAAGTTTAAGTGACTATTTATGCACACCTAAAGTTGGAAGGCATATACATAAAATGAGGTCAAGTTAAAAAGCACATTTTACGCTTTCGCTTCAAATCAGCTCACTCTCTCTCCAAATTCTCCCTCCATGTTTATCACTCAATTCTCTCGCCCCCTTCAACCTCACATGTTCAAAATAATTTCATACTAGACTTAAAGTCATATACATTTAAATACATATTTTTTATATCAGATACACTAAATTAGAGAGAGAGGCGAGCGAAAGTAAAAGAGAGACGAGAAAGATTTATTTATGTATCTTACATACATATGCAATTCACACTAGATACACACTAAAATACATGAGTCTTATGTGATTCGCATATACCTGAGATACTAATTAAATTTAGCTACACAATTTTTTTTGTCGTTTATAGATGGAGGTCCCCATTTCAAAGGTACGCATGGAGCCAATAATTTGTTTTGACAGCCCAATTATTGGTTACGTTCGAAAAATACTTAGACTCATATCATGAGTGTTGACAAATGAACGAGTTGAATCGAATACAAAAAGTGAACAAAAATAAATAAAATATTATATTTGGCCATATTTAGTAGTACCAATTAAAGTAGAGTTTGCACGGATAATATCAAATGGAAAACACGAAAGTCTAAATAGTTTATCCATTTTTTACAGTGGATAATATTTATGGATTGATTTATATTCGCCCCACTTTTAACAAATTGATTATCTGATATATTTTTAATTGGGCGGTTGAGGAATATCTTAAGTTTTTATTTGTCATTTTTTTTTACAAGTTTTCAACAACAACAAAAAAAATTTAATTAAAAGGCTAATTTGTAAATTATCTTTATTTATATACGTATTTGATCTTAATTAAATATCACCATATTAATCTCTCTATATAATTATTGGACAAGTAAATTGAAATATTTATTTTTGATACAGAGGTCAAATTATATGAATTGAAAAAAATATTTTGAACCAACAATTTTTAGTAAGCACAATATCTACATTAAATTTATTATGTTGTTAGCTAGTTTGAGTGGTTACATTTATTTTATTTGGATATATAGATAAATATTATTTGTCTTCGAAACATAGGTTAGAGAGTTTCGAATACAAAAGTGCTTTTAAGGAAGAAAATAGGAGGACTCACAAATGTTTGCTTTGTGTGTGTCAAAGAAATTCAATTTGTAATTTACAAAATAGAGCAATTTGGTGGCTCATCTCTACCACAACTATAGTTGACTAAAATCAAGTCAATTTAGAACAAAATTGACTAAAAAGAGTAAGAAGTAAAGGGTCTTGCATCATGTTCAGAAACATGTAACACAAACATTATTTGAATTAGAAAGAGAAGAACATTATTTGGATTTTCTTAAAAGAGCTAAAGATTTGTCCCACATACATAAGACATACACACACATAAAATATAGTAAATAAATACATGTGTTATACTTTTTTGACAACCTTAACCATCAAACCATTTCTCACTTGCATGACAATAGAAGTAGTGGGATAAACATTTTCTGGTTCCACTACTTGGATATTGTAATTGTGTATGATGGCAGCTGCCACAATTTTCATCTGAACAAATGCCATTTCTTTCCCTAAACAAGTCCTTGGACCCGCGTTAAACGCTGGAAATTTAAAAGATGGCTCATGTTTGATCCCTCCACGTTCAGAAATCCATCTCTCTGGCTTGAACTCTAGACAATCTTTCCCCCAGAGAGTCTCCATTCTCCCCATTACATAGAATGGTAGAATCATTCTTGTTTTTGGACTAACACGATGACCGCTTGGAAGGATGTCATGATCAAGTGGAACTTTGTGCTCTAAAGAAACTGATGGAAACAACCTAAGAGTTTCACACAAAGCACCATGTAGATAGATCAATTTTCTTGTTTCTTCTTTGGTGAAAAACTTTAGGTTTTCGTCTTCTTTTACATGCAATTGTTGTTGAATCTCTTCTCTAATCTTTTTCTCAACTAAGGGATTTTTAGCCAAGAGGACGAAAAACCAAGTGAGAGCTGCACTTGTAGTGTCTCTACCAGCAAACATCAAATTAATGAAAGTGTCCCTTAGAAATGTTTGCAAAGTACCCAAATCATCATCATTCCATTGATTGTACATTTTGATGTAGGCGTTTAAAAATGCAAATTCCTCATCTTTGATTGTAGTTTTATGCATCAACTCTTCTTGCTTTTGCGCAATGCAAGGATATATGAATTGATCAAAAGCCTCACATGCTTGCATGAGCTTCTTCTCTTTACCAATTCTAAGCCATTGTTGCAATTTCCATAGACATTTTGGTGTTATGTGTCTATGTAAAATTGCATCAAGAGCATCTCCAAACGCCTTTTCATATGGTAAATAAGGTAAGTCAATTGACAAGCTTCTTGGATCATGATCAAGTAACAATTTAGTGATGGAATCAAAAGTAAATCTTTGCAAAACATCTTGCAAATCCAATGTTTTGCCTTGTTTTGCAAAAGCATCAAGAATTGGTCTAAGCCCTTTTTCAATTATGTCCCACAAGGTCCTTTCTAATAATATTTGGAACTTTGCATGACTCATTATAGACATTGTGGTCTTCCTATGAAGCTCCCATAATTCATGATCAACATTGAATATCCCATTTCCCAAAATATCAAAAATCTTACGAAATTCAGGTCCTTTTGGATAGTTTGAAAAGTTTTTACTAAAGATATAATGTATATCTGCAGGATCGCAAGTAAAAAACATGTCCATATTTGTAAAAATAGGACCTTTGAGCTCATAAGTACCACCATATTCTATAAGAACTTCAGTCATATATGCATGACCACGATGAATATTCCCAATAACCGCAGGCAACTCCCTAAGGATTGGCCAATTTGTTGGTGCTGATGTTTTTGTCCTTCTATATATGATGAACCATATAGAATAAGTAAAACAAAAAATCAACAAGAAAAGAAGAGAATATTCAAGGAAATCCATATTGATACTAATTTTGGTAGTGTATAAAATTGTATACTAATTCACTAAAATCTTATAGAGTTTTATACATGTGTTGGTCAATTTTGGCAACAATTTTAATTGGATCCCAATTTAAAGAGCCTGGGATAGTTAGTTGATGAGTTAGACATTTAATGTGCACTTTGTTGAAAATTATTGGCAACTTTATTTAGAAGTGACCATTCAACTATATTATAAAAATATAACGTATACTAAATAATAAATACGAATTTGAGATAACTTTCTGAAATTGATTTTTGACATTATTTTTAATAGTGATATGAACTATAAAAACATTGATTTTCTTAAAAAATGATCGTTTGAATGAGAAACTCAGCAAGAAATTACGTGTCACTCGATCCAAGCAAGAGAATAAGCTAAACAATACATTAACATGAAAAGAAGTTAATATTCAAGGAAATCCATTGAAGGTTGAATTTTTTATTTTATTTTTTTATAGTATTTTTGTAGTGTATACTAATTCACTAAAATATTGTATAGTTTTAATGTTTTATACAAGTGTTGGTGACTTTTGGCCACAATTTTTAATTGCCCCCCAATTTTAAAGAACCTAGGATAGCTACTTGAGGAGTTTGACATTGATTGTACACGTTATTGAAAATATTGGTAACTTTATATAGAATTGGCATTTGTGACTATAAACTATTTCATCCAATTGCCTTTTGGTTGCTCATTAATTGATCCAAAAAAAAAAAATCAAAATAAATACTCTATCATGTTTTTTTATCTTTCAAGATTTTTTTAGGGTAAAACGAATATGTCTAGTTTAAAACATTTTAGTAACTAAAGAAAGATAAATGAATTATGACAAGGAGAGCAACGACAAACCAATAAATTGTCTGAGTCCCCTACTGTGCATATTGCATAGTACAGTTCTAGAATTAAAGTATATGATGAGTACCTATATGTATGACCTTAATATGAGTCCACCACTTGTTGAACTAGTGACTATCCAATATTAACGATAATAATATATTTAGTATAATTATATAATTAGTGGAATTTGAAGAAAGAAGAATGTATACATAGATTTTATCTGATTCATAATAATGTAAATCTTATAAATGAGGATCAAGATTATTTTGGCAAAAAATTCAGGTCAAGAAGAGATTTGTTAGAATTTGCCGTGAATTTCTTATTTGAATTCTACATAATTATGCTTTAATCAAAAAAGAATTTCTTGGTAGAAAAGATTTTCAAAGAACTCTACAATATCCATTCTAAGTCCTGGAACTCTATAAATAGAAGGTTTTTTGTTCTAAAAGAAACACAATAACAATAACAATCTAGTCGTTTAGAGAATTTTGTAAAGGATGATATTTATTATGGGTGTCAAAAGAATATAAAAAAACGATCGAACCGATGGAATCTAACCGTACCGAACCGATATATAATATTTTTTCAATAAAATCGTGGACTTTTATTTAAATGTATAGCAGTCCCAAACAATTGGGATGTTTTTTTAATTTATAAGAATACTAGAAAAATTCCCGAACCGAACCGAATAACCTTACATGTGTAAATACATTTTATATATTGACAATGTGATAAATTTAATATATAAATAGATTTTATAATATTTTTCAAATATAAAGATAACTAGGTTTACCTTGTGACTGGACGATTTTGGAGTTTTGCTCTTTAATTAATTTTTAATTAATTAGGTTTAAAATTAAAGATATTATAATAGATATACTCCATCAAACAATACGACAAAACTTATGCAAGCACTCCTATTAAATGTTTAACATCAAACAAAACGGCAACAAGATTTTACATTCTTGATTTCTTAGTGAAGAACTGAAATGTTTTTTCAAGAACATATACTCGCAAAAAAAATATTTTAATAATAGTATGTTTTGAGGTGATACTTTAAAAGTAAAAAAAATCCAAAAATTATCGAATCGTACCGATACCGAAGAGAAACCGATATGATTGAGATGATTTTAAAAAAATGTAATTTTAGATATTTAAAATACCCGAAAAATTGAGATGATATAATTCCTTAAAAAATAACCGACTGAATTGTCTCATTGACACCCCTAATATTTATTCTCTCATTAGTTTTAGAAAAAAAAATTATATTAATATTACCATGTGTAGGTCAATATTAACGACTAACTATTCATATCATATCATAAAGTTATTTTATATAATTTTTTCATTGTCGTCTGATTTATTGCATGCCGCCATGATTTGCAACTAGTATTAGCTTTCGCATAACATCTTGATAACTTTCATCCTAACTAATAATATGATAATCGAAACAAGAGTATTATATACTAATGATTTTAAAAAGTATGACAAAAAAATCTCCTCGTTCTCGTAGTACAAATTGGATCCTTGGTGACAAAATTATACACAAGTGGTAAAGCATATCTAGTAATAAATATAGTATTGGCATTTATCAGCCCTTAACTAATTGAAACCCTACATGAGTTGTCACATATATTATTATATAATCAAAATCAGAAATCGAGGCATTAATGCCTATTTATTTATATGTTTTATGTTTTTTTGGTGGAAAGTACTATTAGAAAATGAAGGTCCATTACCTTTAATTAATATAATTTAATCCTGATAGCTATTGGTGGTATTAAATTATCACATGTCTAATGAAAGAACTTAAACCCAATAATTGAATTTTAATCTTTTTCCCATTTCATTCCAAATTAAAAAAGAAGAAGAGGATTTTGCATTTTCCTATAAATGAAAAGAGAAAGCAAACCTAGGGGAGGATGTAGAGTTATAGCGTCGGCCGATTCATCTTAATTCAGTATTTTAATGCGGAGTATAAATATAACATTCTCCTCCGCCTCTAAATTTCTAAAAAGAAAATAAAACTAGAACAATCAGCCAATTTGATTAATCTACTTGAAACACACTATTAAATTTGTTTTAAAGAGTAATATTTCAAAATAGATAAGTCACGTAGTATCATAGATTAAATTTCATATACGAACATTACGGACTATTAACAAAAAATCACTTTATTTGAAAAAAATTCAAGATGTGTTTGATTATAATTTTTATAAATAATATTTGATTATTTGAAGGTATTTTTCTTTTTAAAAAATACGAAATATAATTAATGAAGTTATTTTGTAAAATAAAATAATTAAAAAAAGGATAAAATTCATATAACTTGTAGTCTTGTATGATGAAAATTAAAGCCTCAAATTGTACCGACAGCATAGCGAAGTGAAGTTTCACATCTGCCATGCCATGTGTTTTTTTTTTTTTTTTAATTCGGTGTTCGATGGAGTTCGATTAAATTTGAATTCGCGTTGAAATTTTTTATATTGAGAGGTAAAGCGCTCCCTAATAAAGGCGATCGTGACTCCATACCCAAGAGGACTCAAATCCAAAATCTCTAATTAAAAATGAAGAAATAGTTACCACTCCACCACAACTCTTGCTGGTATCTGACATGTGAGTTAATGTAAGTTGGTCTTGTAAGTTCACAAAAAGGATTGAATTTTTATTTTTATTTTTATTTTTGAGAATTTTACAGCTCACTAAGTCAAGTTGCTGTCTCATTTGATGTCTTCTTTGATCATGTATAGTTGTGTTGAGCTGTTCAATTGATTTTAGCGACTTTGGTAGTTGGTTTAGACGTGAGTTATGTTGAGAAGACTCATATTGGAGAGGAATGAAAATTTAGTCTCCTTATATTAGTTATATAGATTCGAACAAACCTCCCCTCATGAGCTAGTTTTTGAGATTGAGTTAGACTCAGGTGTCATATCTTTACAAGTTATATACTTATTATATTTTATATAAGTAATTTTATGTAATATAAGGTGAAATAACTAGTATGAGCGAGTTTGTTTTGTATCTAGTTAGAATTATAATGTAGGAATTAGTTATGACTAAATTTATGCATTTTTTATGCATGTATTAATTGTGCAGGGTTTAGTAATATATGTATTAATTATTTCACATTTTATCTTACATAAAATAATACATAGATTACCTCATAACTTATACATGTATTAGTTATGTGGGTTTCTAAACTGTCAACCAAACGTCGTATAGACTCCATTTATGAAGCACCTGCCCAAAACGTACCCCTTCAATTCCCAATTAACCACTTCTCAACTTGTTTAAATGGTTGTTGTAACATTTATTAACGTATATCGTATCGTATTGTATTATATTATATTATATTTTTTTTAATGATGATAATATTTATATAAAATTATATTATTTTTCATCATTTTATAATGTGGCACACCATTAATCTGAAAATAAGCTTATGATATTACAAAACAAAAAAAAAACAAAAAAAAAAAAGGAAAAAGAAGTAAGCCAAGAAGAGATAAAATTAGTATAAGAAAAAGGTAGGATAAAATGCAAACTAAGATCTTTAAATAATAAGGGTAAGAAAAGAAAAGAAAAATAACAATAGCACGATTATACTAAATTGATCATTACATAAAATGACATTTCTTATCATACATATCATCAAATTTAATATACAATACAATAAAATCTATATATTGTATTGTTTTCAGTTATATATATTCAGTATTCTTAACATTTTAAAAGTACTAGTTCTTTAAAATATTGGTGAATTCTCAACGAAACATTCAGTAAATAAGAATTACTATTCTAATAAAGTATACATTGTATATTATTTCTTAATCATGACCACGTAAAGAAAAAAAACGACAGTTAAAATGAGATGAACAGTGTTGTGAACCGAGTTGGATCCGTAAGGGCCTATGGGCTAGAATTGGTGAAGGAGACTGATTTAGTTGGAATTATTGGTCCGAGTAAAATGTTGGAGAGTTTTGTATGGGATCCAGGCCCAATTAACATTTGGTTAAAAGGCAGAATGAGTTGGAAAGAAGGGTTATGCATATTGAAGAACATGTTTGTTCCCTCCTCTCCTTCTAGATTGTAAGCTTCTCATCTCCATTCCTCTTCTCTCTTTAATTACTTGTTATTTCAATATTTCATTTGTAATTCAGTAGTTTGATTATTGCAATTAGAATCTTA
>JAJOOO010020160.1:0-10395 GCA_029582685.1 Solanum piurae
ATTTTAAATTGTCGGATGTAACACAATTAAAACGAAATTACATAAAAAACCCTCATAGAACCTCATTATAAAGTCAACACAAAGTCATAGGCTCTTGCTTAACCTATCATTTTCCGAGTCGTTACAGTTTCCTTGCTAGCCATTTTGATTAACTTTTTGGCCCTGATGTTGATAATATTTCCCATTACCTACGGTCGATATTGATTTTGGCCTTGTGCCTAATTTAGGTTTCTTCCGTATGAAAGATCTGGATGGTTCAGCCAACTAGGATTATAAGTGTTTCTGTAGTTTTGGTGTTACCCTTATTGTTATGCATTACCTACGAAATTCATGGCATCTCGGTTTGCTCCACAATAATCAGTAGTATGTTCACCACTTCCACTTATCTCACAACATGTTTGTGGCTATTGTACCACATTTACTTGGGCAAGTTGTTGTACCAATGACATATTGCTTAAATGAGTGTTCATCATGTTGTGCATCGCAACAATTTATGCAGTTAAAGCTGTAACTGCATTTACTTGTAACATCCCAGCATTCTTCTGCACCATAGGTTTTGCGCCTCCTCCATTCCACTAAAAAATTCCCTGTAAGATTCTATTCAGCTAAGAGACCAATTCAACTTAAGTCCTCTCCCAAGCTTGTCCTCCTGCAACTGAATCAAGCAAAATATTTTTGTTGGTTCCAAACCCTCAATGAAGTTATGGAACAGGACTTCATTTGATTGATGATGGTGTGGACACCTCAGTAGTAATGATTTGAATCTATCTCATGCCTGGTATAAATATTCCTCTCCTTTCTGCTCTAAACTCAGTTTATCGCTCCTAAGCTTGGTTGTTTTACCATATGGAAAGAACCGTATAAAAAAGTTCAAGCTAGATCATCCCATGAAGTAATAGAGTTCGCTGGCTCAAATTTCAACCATCTTCTTGCTTTCCCTAATAGAGAAAAAGTTAACAAGGTGAGTGTCACATAATCAGGGGATACTCTCATTGGAGTGTACGTGTTACTAATTTCGAGGAAGTTCTGAATGTGCACTTCTGGGTCCTCATGAGGTAAACCAATAAACTATCTATTAGTGTCCAATAGTTGCACCATATTCTTTTTCGACTCATACCACCAGCAGGTTGTTTCTCAATACCTGAAGTGACATTAGTTGTGCATTGGATTATTATGTCACAGACTGTCATATATGCCATTGCTACATGTTTTGTTGGTTCTGTTGGTTCGATTTCAACCAGAGGGACATGATACGGAAAAAGTGCTTGCCTTCTCTGATAGTGAAAGACTCGTTCCAATTCAATGAATGGCTCTACAAGCTCCTGATCACCTTTTAGTTTGACGTCCAAAAGCAACCTGCAATAACCAATAGCTAAGATCAAGTTTTCAGAACTTGAATAATAAACTTATAAACTAAGTAAATCAAATAAATTATAATTCTAAAGTCCCTGGCAACGGCGCAAAAAAATTTGTGTGTCCAAACACACAGGCAAGTGTACGCGGTCATGCAAGTAACAAAATAGCCCTTTTTAAAAGCCGAATGTCATACCCATAGGGACATGAGATTAGAAGGTATTCAATTTTTCCAATAACTTTAATTTAAAGCACGTGTTTCTAGAAAGGTTAATAAATGATTCTAAATTATGTGTTAATTAAAGTAAACAAAGCAAACTAATATGATTCAATTTCGAGTTGGAGTTAAGACAATGACTTGAGAAAATCCAGGGTTGCAGCCTACGTTGGTTTCATGCACGCTATCTCCTTTAATGAACTTTAATTGGTTATCAAATCACTGATTTAAAGGATTAAATGTATGATCATGGTCTCCCGACCTCAAAACTTCTATCGTAATTTGTAGACTAACTACATCATTGAGTGGGAACAGGCTAAACCAATTACTGAGCATTACATTTTCATATTGTTATCAATCAAGCAAGGTTTTTAGGTATATCCATGTCCTATATACAAATTCAATTTAATTATAAAAAAGATCATGTTCCTTTTGTCCCACGTTCAATCCTCTTATTCTTCTTTTTAGTTCAATTCGAATAATACATTTATTTCAATATTGACCAATCATGAAACACTAATTCAAGGACAAAAGAGCAAATTATGTAATAACCAACTTCAATCCATTAAATTTCATAATATACAATCATTGTGTAGCCACAACCCTAAAAGAAGGGAATCTAGCTACTCATAATATGATTCTCAATCTTCAAGTATTCAATAATATAAGAGAAATTGATAAAAGTAAAGAGTAGGAATGAACCCTAAAATTTAAGAAATAGTTCTCCAAGTCGTCATTCTCCAAAATCCAGAAAAAGAATAATTAAAATAATAAAATCTAAGTATATTCATAGTTAGGGAAAAGTCGATAGAAATCTAGGCTTAGGGCCGCGACAAAATGAGTGAAAATATTCTTCTTAATGAATTTAATCACCACCTTTGAATTATTAGTGGGAAGAGTTACAACATCAACCCACCTGGACACATAATCTACTGCCACTAGAATTTAATGGTTTCCATGAAGGGAAGGGACTCATGAAGTGAATACCCCACACATCAAATATTTATACCTCAATAATATTGATTAGTGGAATCTCATGTCTTCTAAATATAGTATCCAACCTTTGACATTGGTCACACTGTTTTACATAAGCCATAGAATCTTTGAACAAAGGGGGCAAGAAGAAGCCAGATTGTAATACCTTGTGAGTTGTGCATTCTCCTCCATGATGTCCTCCATAGGACTTGCATGACAACCCTCGAGTAATTTCTTAACCTCATTTTCTGGAATACATTTTAGCACAACTTGATCCACCCCTTGTTTAAACAAGTATGGTCCATCCCAGATGTAAGATTTGGCATCAAGTTTCAGCTTGTTTCTTTGTTAAGTTTTTACGCCCGCTGGGAACACTCCACTCACCAATAGATTTAATATGATAGTGTACCATGGCACGTGTAAGATATTTAAGTCCATCAACTACTCATTCAAAAATTCTTCACGAATTTGTTCTCCTTCTTGCACATGAGATATGTATTCTAACCTCGAAAGATAACTATTTGATTCTCTGTGCCTTTTCAGTCTTTGATTTCAAGTTCAAACTCTTGTAGAAGCAATATTCACCGAATGAGCCTTGGCTTAGAATCCTTCTTGTTGAATAGGTACCTAATAGTTGCATGTCTAGTAAAGACAATCACTTTGGTACCTACCAAATACAATCTGAACTTGTCGAAGGAGAACACTATAGAAAGCATCTTCTTCTCAGTCACTCACTGTGTAATTAGCTTGGGCAGAATCAAGGGTCTTGCTAGCATAATAAATCAAATAGAACACCTTATCTCTTCTTTGTCCCAATATTGCACCCACTGCTACATCGCTTTCATCACACATGAGTTCAAATGGTAACTCCCTGTTAGAAGCAATCAAGATTAGAAATTTTATTAAGTTCTTCTTCAGTACCTTAAATGATTTCGCAAAAATTACATTGAACTCAAATTTCACCTCTTTCTCTAAGACACTGCACATAGGTCTGACAATCTTGAAAAAAATCCTTGATGAATCTCTGGTAAAAACCTGCATGTCCTAGAAAGCTTATTACTCCTTTGATATAAATCGGAGGTAGAAATTTCTCTATTACCTCAAGTTTGGCTTTATCCACTTCTAATCCATGCGTCAATACCTTGTGACTAAGAACTATGCCTTCCTTAACTAAGAATTGACATTTTTCCCAATTAAGTACCAAGTTTGTTTATGCACAATGAGCAAGTACTTTATCAAGGTTTTGAAGACATACCTCAAAAGACTTCACAAAAATAGAGAAATCATCCATAAATACCTCTACAAAGTCCTCCACTATGTCGTGAAAATAGCCAGTATACATCTCTGGAAACTAGTCGGCGCAATATACATCTAATAAGGATTAGTACTCCTGCCCTGCTAAACAGTCAATCATTTGATCAATGAAAGGGACAGGATAGTGGTCCTTCCTTGTGGCATCATTCAACTTTCGATAATCCATGCAAATTCTCTACCCAATAACAGTCCTCGTGGGAATCAACTCATTATTTTTATTATTCACCATTGTCATACCTCTGCATCAAAGGATTTATCCGATGTTGATGTTGTGTGCTCAACTTGTGGTCTTCCTCCATATAAATTTTGGGCATACACTAAGCCATACTAATACCATGAATATCACACATCTTCCACCTAATATCTTTCTTCCTTCCCTTCAAAATCTTCAATGCTACATAAACTTGTGCTTCTAACAACTCTGCAGAAGTATCACTAGTAAAGTTTCATTTTCACCCATATTTGCACACCTTAGATGAGTCAGAAGATATTTAAGCTCTAACTTGGGTGCTTTTATAATTGATGGTTTAGGTGGATGTCCCAAAACTTGATCTAACGGTTCCTCTTAGACTCTATGGATTCCCACAAGTTCCACATCAAGATAAGTGGCTAGCTCTTGAGTTTTAGCATCCCCATACATGTCATGGCCTATCAGTACTCTTTCCAATGGATCTCTGGAAGCAATATAAAGTGATTCTACGGATAGGTCCACAATAGTGATAGCAGGCAACTCCTCATAGAAAACCGTCAATTTCAAATCGCGATAGACATCAAAGACTTCTACCTTGTCATGGGCTCTCGGGGTCAACTTCCCTGATTTTACATCAATAAATGCTCACCATGTTAATAAGAAAGGTCATTCAAGATGAATGGCACTTCAGTATCAGGCTCAAAATTTAGGACCACAAAGTCCACCGAAAAAATTAATGACCCTACATGTACCAACACATCTTTCACTACCCCTTCCGACCTAACAACAAATCTATATGTAAACTGTAAGATGATGGTGATTGGTTTTAGACTACCTAACCCATGTTTTTATATAAGGATGTCGGCATGAGATTTATACTTGCACCCAAATGACATAATATCCGGGCATAGACACTTTTCCCAATTGTAATTTGTATCGTGAAGCTGCTCGGATCTTTCAACTTTTTAGGTAGTCTATTATGACTTCTGGAACTGCACTCTTTAGTAAGTGTCATTGTTTCATACTCAATCAACCTTCTTTTGTTCTCCACTATATCCTTCAGATACTTGGCGTATTTAGGAATTCCCTGCAAAATATCAACCAAAGGTAGATTAATGTGAACTTGTTTAAGGAGAGAGAAGCTTACCGAATCACTCATCTTTGTTGCACTTCTTTAACTTTTATCGAAAAGGAGGAGGTGATTTTACTTATAGGGCAACCCTCTCAGCATTCAAATTTTGACCAACCTCTTCTTGTTTATTTTCTCTGCTTACTACTTCAGTATTTCTCATCTTTGAAGCTATTCTTCTAATTGTAACCCAATTCTCGTTCCCACAGCATTCACTTGTTTAAGGTTAGGATTCGTGTCACCTGAAAGACCCCCTTATAGACGTACAATGGTAGGCATTACAAAATTGTGCAACCTACCTTTCCAAATTTTAATTTGACATTTGAGTGTTTCTCAACTCTGCTCCAAACTTATCTACCTTTGCATTATTTTTTTTCTATCTTAGCCATCAGCTGCCTGCTTGAACATCTCTTCATCTTCTTGAACATCTCTTCATTAGTCATGTTTTCTTGTTGGGTGCCTTGGTTACCACTTTGACTCTAGTTTTGATACTGCTGACATCCACTTTATTTATGATCTGTCATTGCCTCCATTTCTCCACCAAAAATCATTCATGACACACTCAATGATAAGGAATATGTCGATCAGCAAGGCAAAAAAGGACATGAGGTGATTTGGAATAACATGATCACTATTTTAGTAATATCTCTTTCTTTGCTCATGACAGGATTGAGCATTTCCAATTTTGAAGTTTTGCACGCACCTTATCTAGGGTAAAACTAAAGGTTCCCTTCTTACATTAATTGGCAAATCAAGGTGTTGTCTTGATTTATGAACTTCTTTTACATGCAGAATCGATGCAACAACATCCTTCACCTCTTCTGTGGTATTTTTACTGAAATATATTTCATATTTATGAAAGTTAACATATTGGCCATATGCATTTTGATAGAGCAGTAGATAGTGTTTAATAATATGAGTCTCTGATTCTATGACTTTAAGAAAATATAAGGTGTCATCTGCAAAAAAAAAAGAGGTGAAATATATTTCAGATTTATGAAACTTAACCCATATGCATTTTGATAGAGGATTAGATATTGTTTAATTATATTAGCCTCTAATTCCACAACTTTAATAAAGTATTATGCATCATATGCAAAACAAAAATATGAGTAATTAGTGGAGACTTCAGAGTGACTTTCACTCCATTAAGAGTGTCTTGGTGTCTCGATCCAAAATCAGTGTGATGGCACATGTCGTACCCTATCAAGACAGGTCAGCCTGAACAATCCTCAACAAGGGTAAATGCGGAAGTAAGAAAGGAAATAAGAACTAACATAACATAAGTATTACGAAAATCATAATATAATCAAAACTTTCTTCAAAATCTGGTGGCACGTGTACAACTTACTAAGTGATACAACATATTCAAAGAAAACACAAGTCTGAATGTCTCTATATCTAGAATAGATTAAGAAAATAATAAAAGGGTAAGTGACATCTATCGGCATGACTAGCAGATACCTCCTAAACTTCAAAAGCAAGCCTTGAACTAAGATGTAGGAGGATGATCAAGATGATTTGGGCTCGTAACCTACAAGAGTGCATAAAGTAAGGGAGTGAGTACCAATAACTCAACAAGCATATTTAGCTGACCCATACTAAAGTGATGTTGAACACATTGTACCCTGACTCACCATCCGAACCTTCACATAAATCAGAATCAAGTGCAATGCAATGTAATGCAAATGTCATATAAAATAATGCATATTTGTTGTATCGATACACACCCGTTGTACAAGCATCACAAGACTCGTGGAGGACATATATGTCCATTCATCCTCCCTCAGTGCGGGGCACGTCCTTCGAAATTATATAAAATTGCCCTTGGTGCAGGGCATGTGGTCTCAAAAAAACTCATGTACTGTTTTGATAAAAACTTTTCCTTTATGACACATATAAATGTTCAAAGTACCCATTAATCAACAAATTGGCTAACACCAACAAATCTCCATCTTTAATCAATTCTACCAAATTACTACCTTGAGCAGCACCAATATATATATTTTTTCTACATTGGTATCCCCAAAATTCCTATAGTAGTTATGTAACACTCCGGAAAAAAAATTGAGCTAAGACTTGAACCATCCTTCGTAGTGAGTAAGTTTTTACCAAGGAATTTAAATTTTTCTTAAGTGTTAAGGTCACTAGATATAGCACCTTGAGTTTCAAAAAGAATTAAAGAGAATTCAGTCAAGTCATTACTTAATTCTTTTAAGTTTTGGGTGAACTTCAAATGACCATAACTTTTAGCACAGGATGAGTTAGGAGACCCATAAGATATCAAATGAAAGGTCTTGGAATCCTCTTTCCAACGCCAGTGAGTTTGCTAAGTTTTGAGCTCATGTGAGGGAGATATGCCCGTTTGAAGTCAGGCCGTCCAAATAAGGAAAGTTACCCAAAAATATGAGGGGTATTTTGGTCTTTTCCTTACCCAATCGGATTTAAACGTTTTTAGTAAGGTTTTAGGAGTCTAAACTGATTAGAATCACTTTCATTGATCCCCAAACCATTTAGGGTTTAGAGAGAAGATTCAAGAGGAGAAAAAGTTAAAAGTTTCAAGCGTTCTTTCAAGAAACTCAAAATTTCTCCAAGAACCTAGTTCTTTGAGGTATGTAAGCTTCCATAGTGTTGGGTTTGTTCACCCACACGCCAATAATGAGTTTCTTTTGCGAATATATCCATAAATATTGAGCAATTTAATTTCTTGATGAGTTCTTGATAAGTGTTCTTGAAGTTTCCTTATCGATTAAGTTTTGATGTAAGATTCTACTTGGGTCAACATCAAACGACCATATCTCTTAGAATATAACGAATTACGTGGCCCGTAACCTATCAAATTAAAGGTATTTGAATCTTCTTTTCAACGCCATCAATTTCGCATCAATCTAATTTATGATTAAAAAGTTATGACTATCAGTGTTGTTATGAATTAGCCGACGAGAAAATATTAAAAAGCATCATTTTTATCTTTTTACCTCCAAGAAAACCCTAAACAAATTTTTGACTAATAAAAGGCTCAAAACAATCAGATTTTAATCTCTTAATTCATCATTCTCTTCTCTCTCAAACCTTAGGGAAAAATCCTAAGGAAAAATCAAAGTAGAAGACTCCATTCAAGATTCTTTCAATATTTTTCAAGATTCTTCTTCAAGGTAAGTCTTTCTCCAAGAATTCCATTCTTTTCAACTCAAATTCCTCCATACAATTATGAATCACTAATGAAAATCATAATTCTAGGCCATAGAGATTTCAAGAAACTAATTCAAGAATCTCAAGAAAGGTTTTCTTGATCATTTACCTTCAAGCTAGGGTTTCAAGGCTTCTAATCCAGTTCTTTTCCAAGATTCTTCAAGAACCTTGTTCTTCTAGGTATGTAATGCTATCATAGTGTTGTACTAGTTCGTCCTCACGCCCTACATCTTCTTTCAAATCAGTAAAAGAGAAATCTAGAATTTACCCCTAGATTTGAGTATTCTTGAGATAAGTTGATTTGAGTTCTTGAGTTCATGTTTCTTTTAAAAATTCTATTCCTAATTATTGAGTTTCTATATTGTTATTGAGATCCTTGAGTTTATTTGTTCATGTCTATATTTCAGCATGAACCCTATTTTGAGTTGTAAATTTTGAAAAGCTTTTTAAAGCGAACACTTGAGTTTTAAATCGAGTTTTTGAGAAAAGAGTTTCTAAAATATAATTAGTATGACAATCGAGTATAACATCAATGCTCAACCAGTATGGTATCAAGTTATGTCATCAATGTTTAAGTAGTATGGTATCTGGATATACCATCAATGTTTATGCAGTATGACTTCCCGAGTCATCAATGATCATACTTCAATATGATTTTGAAATGCTTTTAAGAAAGAGTTTTCAAGTATGAGTATAAGGGGACTATGTATTCCCAAAGGCATCAATTTTTACATTGATAAAAGAGAAACTCATATTTCTAAATGAGTTATGAGTTCAAAAGTTATTTCAAGAGTAGTTACCTCTTTTAAGAGGGTAGTTTGAGCAATTATCACAAACCAGAGGAAGAGTTATGTTTTTTTTAAACATATGAGCATGAATATTTATTATTGGGAGTATATTATTGAGCACCGATATGGGGGAGAGTTCAGACAACTCACAAGCCCCGTAAACCATGTATGCCAACATGGGTAAAGGGTCATACTTTTTAGATGATTCATTATTGCTTTTAAGCATAGCTTAGTGGATCCATTTAGTAGTAGGTTCCATACCCCGGCAAAGTATAGGACAGTTCTGGCAGCGTGGGCGAGACATTGTATCATCACATAGCTCATAGTGATGGTTGTCGGTTAGAGAATCTCCCATAGAGTTATATTGTATTTTTATATACAAATTGAGTTATTATTGTATTCTTCAATACAATTGAGTTACTATCTACTGTTTTAAAAGTTTTCCATATATTGCATATTTTATTGTTGCTTTATCTTTAAGTATCTTGATATGAGTATCTTGAGTTGAGTATCATATCTTTGAGTTGAGTATCTTATTCTTTAGTTGAGTGAGTTGAGAAGAGGTAAGTATGTTTCCTTTTTATCAAGTTCAAGCCTATGTTTATGCTTTAGAATTCCCCTTACATGCTCGTACATTCCACGTACTGGTCATTTGGCCTGCATCATTTCATGATGCATATACAGGTATTTAGGATTATCAACAGGCATTTCGTTGAGGTCATGTGATATTCCAGTCAGATTTGGTGAGCCTTCTTATATTCCGGAGGACTTTACCTTTACCTTACAGTTAGTAGTTTTGAGATGTTGTGGGTCTTGTCCCGATATATTTCTGTAATAGTAGAGGCTTCATAGATAGACAGAGTTGAAGAGTTTTTTGTATTTACTTTCTTTTGAGTATTGTTCAGACTTTCTTATTCTTGGGTTACTCTTTCGCTTGTAGCCAGCCAGGATGAGGGTTCGCTTGGGGACCAGCAATGGTTCTCGAGTGCCTGCCACGTCCAGAGTGTAGGCTCGGGTCGTGACAAGTTATTCACTTTCGGAATAGACAAACAGTCTATATCAACATTGAAGGCATACTCTCTGTTTCCCCAATATAAATAGGTCCTACCTTAATCGCAAGTATATCATCGATGTGAAACCTCAAATTTATGTACTTAGTGTCCATTATCTTAGAACAATTGAAATATGGAAAGTTTAATAAGCTAACTATATAGTAGCTAAAAATCGCCATCAATAA
>JAJOOO010020161.1:0-13109 GCA_029582685.1 Solanum piurae
GGTTGAAGAAGTGATGATGGCTTCAATTGAGTATCCTTCATTTGTTGGCAAACTTGGCAGTGAGAAACAAAGTCCTTGACATCAGAATGCATGCCTTGACAATAAAAATTTGAGGAAAGCTGATGAGAAGTTCTGGCTATACCAGCATGTCCTCTTGTAATGGAAGCATGAAATTCTCGTAACAACAACTTACAAAGAGTCAGATCAGTGGGAATGCCAAGGCGATGGCAAAATATCAGCAAGCTACCTTGGAAAGAGTAATCCAACAAGGAGGCAGGATCATCCTAAATTTGTTGGCGAAGAGCAGCTAAGGAGGGATCATGTTTATTAAATTCCCATAGTTTTGACACTAAGTCAAATTCTGTTACCACCATTGTAATAGAATAAAGAGAAGGCACACGGGAAAGGGCATCAGCAGTGGTGTTCAATTTTCCCGGTCTATACAAGATCTTAAAGTCATAACCAATAAACTTAGTTAACCACTTCTGTTGTTCAGGCGTTTGGATTACTTTAGTAGTCAAAGACTTGAGAGGTTCTTGATCCATGAGAATAAGAAATTTTCTGCCCAATAATATTGACGCCACTTCTGAAGAGCCTCTATAATGGAAAACATCTCCTTGTGATAAGTAGAAGCGACACGCATTAAAGAAGAAAGCTTATGGCTGAAGAAGGCAATGGGATGCCCTTCCTGAGAAAGAATTGCTCCAATGGCATCTCTAGATGCATCTGTTTGAGCCGTGAATATCTTGTGAAAGTCAGGGAGGTGAAGAACAGGGACAGTACTAAGAGCCTCTTTGAGTTTAACAAAGGAAGAAACCTCAAGTTCAATTGAAAAAAAGGCTTCCTTTTTCAATAAATCAGTGAGCGCCGAAGCAATATGGGCATACAATTTGACAAAACAACGATAATAGCCGGTAAGTCCCAGAAAAGCCCATACATCCTTCATGGTCAGAGGTGTAGGAAAGACACAATAGCAAGTATCTTATCAGGATCCACTTGAAGTTTCTTGGAAGAAATAATATGGCCAAGATACTCAATAGAGGTCCGACTAAATTGGCACTTGGAACATTTAACCACCAATATAAGTACTCAGAAACATTTTGTAAATGGTCCAGGTGGTCGGGCGACGATTGGCTATATACCAAGATATCATCAAAGAAGACCAAAACAAATTAGCAAAGAAATGATTTAAAAACTGAGTTCATGGTCGCCTAAAAGGTTGAAGGTGCATTCGAAAGACCAAACGGCATCACGACAAACTCATAGTGCCCTTCATGAGTTTGGAATGCCATTTTCTCAATATCTGGTTGATGAACTCAAAGATCTTGAGGTCTAGAAGGAGGTAAGGCAGTGGGTTTTCGAATATATCTTAAAAGGAAGATAGTAGAAAGGTCAAATCGGGGGGAAGCTTTGGTAACAGTAGAGAGTTTGGAGCAATAAGATTCAAGCGATAGAAGCAAGAAACTAAATCAGTAGTGGTTAAACAACAAAGAGAAGAAAATTGAACTTGGTCCATAGATGGAGCATGATCCCCAACCCACTTGATGGTTTTCCCCGCAAAAGAGAACTCAAAGAGGAGACTAGCATAGTCTGAGATAGCTCTACCCAAAGTTCTCAACCAGACTATTTCCAAGGACCATATCAGACAAGTGAAATTCTATGGTAAAAAAATTAGTGCAAAGAGTAAATTCTTGAATGGTGAGTGAGACTTGACGAACGACTTCCAAACATCTTAGTGTATGACCACTGCCCACAAGAACTGAAAATTGGGAGGAGGTCTCAATTGGTAGTTTGAGAAAATTGGCAACACGAGGATGCATAAAGTTATGAGTGATGGCCCCATCACGAAGAACCTTAATTGGAGATCCCTTGACAATACTGGAAAAACAAAGGGCGGTGGGGTGTAAGCCGCTGAATAAGGCGAGCTAACCGATAGCCGAAACTGGTGCTTCCTTAGTAAAAGGATGGTTAAGAGACTCATCAATGACCTCTTTGGCTTTAGGGGCGTAAGCTCTACAATCTCGTCATTTGATAAGAGAAGTAAAAGTTGGGGTGTAGAAGTACAACGATGGTTCTTGTGCCATTTCTCATCACAATGATAACAAATATTGAGATAATGTTTGCATTGCATTTCAGCAGGAGTAAGCTTTTTATAAGGAACTCGGCCCACACCAGGTAGGGACGCTGAAGGGCTATGGGATGAAGACGGTGAAATTAGTGTGGAAGAGGTCGAATCAAAGGAAGGGATGTTTGAGTGACTGGAAAATTTAGGGCCTGTGTAATGAGAAGAAGTAGTTCGCTGGTTGGGCTGACCTGAGCCCGATAACTTTTGCTCCTGTAAATAGGCCAGCCCAATAGCATAATTAAGATCAACGAGGCAAAAAGCTAATACCTCAAACTTTATATTGTGTTGGAGCCTTGAAATAAATATGTGCATCAGTTGGTGCAGTGCCATAACCGACGTCTGAGTTGCAATATTCTCGAATTGATAGAGATATTTGCGAAAAGATGAGGTCATTTGGAGTTTCGCCAGAACACCTTCAGGAGCCTCTAGTGTTTTTGGTCCAAAACGAGTCACCAAATCTCTAGTGAAATGCTCCCAGCCAATCAACTGGTGATTTTTGTACACCCATTGAAACCAACCACGAGCATCACCTTCAAGGTAAACAACGACTAATGTAAGGCGTTGCTAATCAGAAACCCCATAGACATCAAAGTGTTGATTAGCTTGGAACACCAAGCTCTCAGCGTGAGATCCATCAACCTTAGGAAAATCGATTGAGGCAGGTTTGTCACGATTTAACGCTGCATACTGGTTTGAAGGGGGAAGAATTGGAATCAGGGTTTGTGGTGGGAACTGGGGTTGTGGAGGAAAAGGAGAGAAAATGGAATTCTGAATAGGAGTGGTGTTGGAATGTATGCGTCCACTATATGTCAATGGACCAGGTCCCTTGACTCAACAAGAAAAATACCTGAAATAAATGTGGAAATTAAATATCTAAAAGAAAATCAGGCAAAAAGATTTTATGTGGAAACCCCCTTGCTCAAGGGCGGTGAAAACAACAACTTGTACTCACGTGATTTCAACCAAAACTTCATTGAACTCTAAAAGGAGCAACGATTCAGATTACAAACTCTTGCAACATAGAAATTTAACTCTAAATCATTTCCCCCTTAATGTAGCAACTCTACTACAAAGAAAGAACTAAGCAATAACTCTATTGCCTACTAAACCGACTAACTCTAGTTGATCTAGACTTCAACTCTTTCTAAGAAACAACTTTGTTGCCCACTAAACCAATTAACTCTAATTGATTTAGACTTTATCCACTCACCATAGCTAACTCTAGCTATAACTCAGGAGCAACACTGAAATGAGACACTAATCGAATTCCTTTATAGCACAGGAATAGATCTACAATGATAAGCACTGAAATATAAACTCTAAGACAACTAAAATGCTAATAACTCTATCAGGTCCATGTTGTTCTTGAGGAAAATATTTCTGGAAAGGATGGTTTTTGTTGTGTTCTTGAACTTTTCAGGAATGCAAAAACTGAAGTTGTATCTACTGAAAAGAACCTTTTATATGATAAACACAACCTTAGAAGCCATGCTATATATTGGACAACGACCCTGCCACACAATACCAGAAACGCGCACCACCTCCTGCAATCCTACATGTGGCAGAGTGTGCAGAGTACATTTTCCAGCTATCCTTTTCTCATACAGAAGCACCATTCTCACATAGGATGAGGCCCCCTATCTATTCACATGGTTTGTCAAATCATCAAAACTATATATTAACATTTTTAGTCTTTTTTTTATGATGACAAACTTTTCTTGTTTTTCCCACTTCTTCCCTCTGTCATCTACATCAGGTACCTATCCCCAGTGAGTTGTCAGAATCTATCCTATGCATATGAAACCTCAGGAGTAAATTTACAATGTAAGAACATAAGATACAAAGCTAAATATCAAACATATACTCTTTAACACTTCATCAGGTCCTTTGATGATTATGAGCAATGTTCTTTCTTGAAGATGGCTTCTTCTTTGTAAGCTTGTGAATTTTTAGAAATTCAAATCTTTGTTAGCCAAATCTTTGTTTGTGTCTTGTGAGAAGAGACTATATTAAATGGACACAAACCTTTTGAGAATACACCATTGGCTGAGAGCCTGCTATTCTAAAAAGTTGTGCACCAACCATGTCAGATGTGATAGCTTTTAGACAGCTATCTTTTGACTTTTGTCACGTACGCAGTCTTTCCAGGACCAGGTCCCTTGTAGTGCATTCTTTGTGAGTTCTTGATTAGACTAGATAGCTCTCTCTCCTTTTGAATTAATAATGTTGTTTGGTTATTGTTGTATAAACCAATCACCACAAGAGTTTTGACCACTGAAACAAACAACTTCATCCCCCCTTTCTATTAGTGAAGTACACTGCACTTTTCACCAACCAACCTGACAAGACAACTTTACATTTGTACACCATTTTGAATCTTGATGGAAGTACTCTTCCAAGGACCGAGTCCTTGCATTTCTGAGGATCATCAAAAACACCTAGAATATAATATTTTTCCCCCATTTTGATGATGACACACAAATAATCCTCATGATGAGTTTATTCACTAATTTCCCTTTTGGTCAGTCCCAATACTAGAAGACCCTTTCATGGATATGGTCCCTTGTTAGATCTCTAAGTTTGTTAAATCATCAAAACTTAATATCAGCTCCAAAAATAACATTTCCCTCCTTTTGATGATAACAGACTTATTCACATTCTTCAAGTAACTGAATTGGTCCTATTGTTTCATCATTCCCAAAGTTTGTTAAATCATCAAAACTTCACATCATGAATAAAATAGCATTTTCCCTCTTTTTGATGATAACAAACTTGTTTATCTTCTTCCTCCTTCACCAGTTTCGGCCTGACCATATCCTCTGCAAGTAACTAGTATTGATCTCATACCTTAACAATTTTCTCCCTTTTGACATCATAAAAAAGGGTTAAAGTAGTAAACGAAGTTGACATAAATGCAGTTCAAGCAAATTTATGGTCACTTGGGTAACACTGACCATGAGTAAAAATGCATAAAGTGGTGAGACAAGTCAGTAGAAACAAGACATTTTTCATTCATAAATAAAAGATCAGCAATCAAAGCATTGCATATATTATTACGAATGAGAACCAGGACAATACCCACTAAGTTTCGATAGAAAAAGAGGAGGATTAAACCAAAATTTTAGGAAGGGGCTTAGGAACAAGGGATTGAGAGAGTAAGATTAGTAAATCATATGCCTCGGCATGGTTTCTTAGAAGACTCTCTTGAAGTTCACACTCTTTGTTGTCCGGGCTGCCAGTTCTTCTCAACCTAGTCCCTTTGATTGTGTTGTTTCAAAAATTGAGCCTTCATGCAAACTATTTAAGTATCCCTATTAGCAAGAGAAACTGTCATAGCTTCCAACGTAAGCCTGAGTTTCTCATAACAGAAAGACCGATAAACTAAAACTTACTCAGGGCCTCCGAGATGAATAGATCAATAACTGAGGAACCATTTCAATATTTTTTTAAAGTAAGACACCCTCCTATTCAGAATACTTTGAGTTCTCAGAATATCAACCCTTTCCTTTCTGAACATCATCTTTTCCACCTTCTTCTTTTTGTTTGTTGAATCACACTCAAAAAATTCTTTGATAGACAATCCTCCAGTAGGAACAAAGGGTTTAAACATTTGAAGTGTCTTTTGTTTTAGAGACGACAAAAGAGAGTTCTGAAAATTTCTAATTTTTGGAAGGGGATTTGAATTTTCTGGGAAGATGGAAAGAAATATGGAGTATAAAGGAAGTGAAAGGGTGTATTATGTGAAAGGAAGTGCCATTTTGGTATTCAAATGATGGGACAATGATTAGATACCTGGACGAAACACATGTGGAAATTGCAACGCTTCTCATGCATAATTCAAAATGTAATGTTAAGAGTTTTAACCTTCGAGAACAGAATGGGGTCCCTCTCTGTTATTTGAATGTAATTTCCTAGATCTGTCCTAACCTCCATTCTCCTTCAACAAGTTTGCTATGTGTTTATACCTACAAAAGGTATAAGTCTGAATTTGCTAAAACATACATAACAGAAAAACAAGGATACTTGCTCCCTTTGCATAGTCATGAAAGGGTTGATTGCTTCAGGCAGGATCCATTCAGTCCATTTCAGCATCCCCAACTTCAATTTGTTTATCTTGACCAGGTCCCAAGTCAAAGCTATTGTGAATATATCGGCGATTTGATCTTTGATCTTACAGAATTACAAGCTAATATTTCCTTTCTCAACATGATCCCTCGGAAAGTGATGTCTCACATCAATATGCTTAGTCATTTTATGGTGGACTGAGTTCTTAGCAATAGTGAGAACACTCGTGATATCACAGAAGAGAGGGATAGTCTGAATAACCACTCTAAGAGCTTCAAGTTATTGTTTGATCCACAAGAGTTGAACTCACTAACCTGCATCTACTACATACCTAGCCTCAGTTGTTGAAAGAGCAACAAAATCTTGCCTTTTATTCCCCATGAATGAAATATGAGCCCAGAAGATGAGTCATTCCTGATCATTCTATCAACTTGATACCCAACATAGTCAGCATCACCATATTCCTCCAATCAACAAAAAATCTCCTGATGGATATAATAGAATCAAGTCCTTGTCTTCATCAAATATCTTACGATTCTCTTAGCAACCTTCCAATATGACTCATTTGGACAAGCTTGGAATCTTACATAAATTCTAACACTTGTATCATTTACATCTGGACCAGATCCATTAGAATCCAGCTTTGAGTTGGTCCCCATGGGAGTGTTAATTGTCTTGGTGTCCATAATATGAAACTTCTTCAGCAACTTCTTGTACTTTTCTTGACAAACGAAGGTACCTTTAGAAGTTTGCTTGATCTGCAGCTCCAAGAAGAAATTTAATCCTCCCATTATGCTGACTTCAAAACTCACTACTCATGAGTGCAAAAAACTCTTCACACAACACCTCAAAGGTTGCTTCAAAGATGATATCCTCGATATATACTTGAATAATCAGCAATTCCTTTCCTTGTGATTTCAAAAAGAGGATTTTTGTCAATTTTACCTCTTTTGAAACCATTATTGAAGAGTAACGTGAACATCAGCTGGTCGGGGAACCGAGTGTCATACTTTTATTTTTTCAAACTGAGCTCGATCAGCTTCTTCATTCTCACCTTCAAAATTCACATTATTAGTTTGAACTGCATCATATTTTTTCGACATTGTCTACTGGACCATGTCTGTAACACCTCGAAAATGAGACCCAGAAAAAAATTGGAGAAATATACCAGAAGCAGTGAACCACGGCATGGTTCACGGACCGTAATAGGGTCTACGGTCCGTAGACCTGCCCGTGGTCTTGACTTGGCAGTCACCAGGCCCAGACATCAGACAACGAGCACCTTCACGATCTGTGGTCTTGATGACAGGCCGTGGTGGCTCTCGTACAGTCAAGGCAGTAACCCTCCCTAGCCAGCCCCTTAGACCGCCATGCCTAAGTGAGGACCACGAGGACCTTCACGGTTTGTGGTCCTTCACACGGCCTATGGGGGCGTCCGTGGAGCCTTACCAGTAAGCCCCCTAGCAAGTCCCTCCAGACCACATCCCAAGTTGAGACCACAGACACTTTCACGGTTCGTGGTCCTTCACACGGGCCGTGGTAAGGCTCGTGGACTCAGACCCTCAGCTAGTAGTCACCCTGTCCAGACCACGACCGACTTCACGGTCTGTGGTCCCTTTCACAGTCCGTGAAGGTAGACGTGGTCATCCCATCTACAGTTTAAGTCAGGGTTATTTCGATCTTTTCCTTATTCATTGAACACCTAAACTATGTCATTTTAACCCTAAATTTTGTGGTTTTACTCAGATTAAGCCTAGAAACATAACTATAACTTACCCAAGTCAGATCTTTAATCAAAAATTAGAAAATTATAAGCGAAAGGAGAGAAAGAGGTGACCAACCCTAAGTTCAAGAACGCAGCAAGTTTCCTCCTATTCTAGCCCCGAAATCGTAAGATTTCTCCGTGGAATTCGTCCCCAGGTATGTGGGATTTCACTAGTGGGTTCCTTTCACCCATTAGGTCCCTAGTTTTCAGTCAGTTTCTTGATTCCCTTATTATGTTAAGACCTAGGGTTTCTTGATTGTTAGCATTATTGGGTTCTTAGCTGTTAGAATGATCCAAATCAGATTGGTATATTAATATTCAGTATATTGCATGAATTTCAGAACCCTAGCTATGTAGTTCTTTAGTTCTTGAATTACACATGCCAGGCCAGATATTTCAATGATTTCAGATAAACATGCCTCAGTTTGAAATGTGTCATTATTAGTTATTTATGTCCATTCTCAGTTTGCATGCCGTTTTGAGCTATCCAGTATATCACAGTAATTCAGTTATAATGTGTTAATCACTTAATCAATTGGGATTAGCATAATACCGAGTTGGACTAGGGTTCAGCATACCCAAACATTCCTAGAACTACTAGCCACGTAGGTTGTAAGTCCCCTCTGTGGGCATCATTTAGTGATCATGCAAGAATGCCTCTACATCTATGGCCGGGTGTATTCGGTCCTCTCAATGGGGCGTGTACATTGTATTGCACATTTAGCTCATGTGGTTATATTATCGGTTATTAGTTGCTCCCACAGCTCAATCAGACTCTATTACATTGACCATTTTTAGTACAGTCAGTATTCTGTCTCAGTATATTATAATTGGTCATTGTATTCAGTTAGCTCAGTATTCAGTATCTATATCATGTTCAGATTATGCACTTGCTTTATTGCTTGTTCAGTTATGTGTTTATTTCAGCTTTTATTTATCATGCATGCCCAGTACCTTTCAATTACTGACACATATATTGAGCTACATCTTCTCGTGATGTAGGTTCAGGTCCGCAACAGTCAGATCACGCTTAGATCGGTTCCTGATCTCCAGTTCAGTAGTATTAGTGGTGAGTCCTCATTCTTCGAGGACATTAGTCATGTTATCTTTTCAGTATTTTAGTCCTTTAGTTTCAGTTTTGATAGATTTAGATGAGGCATGTCCCAACATTCCTAGTCAGTTAGAGGCTATTTTCAGACATAGTTAGATTCAGCTTAGTTATCGAGTTTGGTATCTCTTTTTTATTAAACTCTCAGATTATTTATTCAGTTTTAGTATATGGGTATTCCCCATTATTTCAGTTTTATTTATGATCTAGCTTCCGCATCAGTTATTATTATCCTTAGTATGCTCATGTCATGCCAGCAGGGTTAGCTTGGGATCACTTGTGATCCTAGGTCCCGTGTCCGCGTCTCTGGGATAGCTCGAGGCATGACAAACTTGGTATCAGAGCCTTAGGTTTAAGAGTCCTAGGATGTTTGAAAAGCCACGCTAAGTAGAGTCTTTTTCATGGGTGTGAAGTGCACCACATCAAATGATAGGGAGGCTACAAAGTGTTTTAGGAAAAATCTTCATTTTCTTGTTACTCTTATCGTGCGTAAGGTATGATCTAATTAAATTCTAGCTCGACATTCTACATTTCAGTGTGATCATGCCTCCTCGTAGAGATAACGCCTGAAATGCGAATGCCCAAAATGTAAACGCATCTCCTACTATCCCAGATCAAGAAGTCTCGAATGCAGAGTTCATGAACGCCATTCAAATATTGGCTCAGAGTGTAGCCAACCAGAATAACCAGTGGGCTTCAGTTCTAAAAAATGCTAATGTTCGGTCAGCTGTAGCCAGAGTGCGAGACTTTGTTAGGATGAATCTGCCTGAGTTCTTAGGATCGCAGGTTGGAGAAGATCCCCAAAGCTTCATTGATGAGGTCAAGAAGATCTTTGAAGTGATGCAGGTAACTGGGAATGATCGGGTTGAGTTTGCATCTTACCAACTTAAGGATGTAGCTCATATATGGTATACTCAGTGGAAGGAGAATAGGGGTACAAATGTAGCTCCTATCACTTGGGATTGATTTAGTGAGACCTTCCTCTCCAGGTATGTTCCTCACATGGTTGTTGATTCCAGGGCTTAGATAAATAAGTTTCTATATGGAGTGTCAGACTTAGTGAAGATAGAGTGTAGAAATGATATGTTGCTGGAAAATATGAGCATCTCTAGGCTCATGACTCATGATCAACTGGTTGAGGGTGATAAACTTAGGGAACAGGCTAAGGAAAACAAGAAGGCTAGAACTGGAAACAATGACTATTGTCAGCAGAAATTGGGCAGTGGAAATCACTCACATGGTCATCAAAAATTTTTAGCTCCAGCACCTTCATCAGCTATTGTTCTGTCCCCCAAGTTCAGACAAGATCAAAAAGGTAGGGCATCAGGCTCTAAGTCTCAGGGAAGTGTTTTAGGAACCAAAACCTACCAAACTTGCCCTAAGTGTGGTAAGAACCATCCGGGTGAGTGCCTTGCAAGAAAGGAAGGATGATTTGGGAATGGTCAGTCTGGTCGCATGTTGAAGGATTGTCCTTCTAAACAGGGTCAAGGAGGAAATGGTAGAGCTCAGTCCACAACTTCAGTAGCACCAGCAAGTCGCCCAACTCAGCAGGGTAACTCATCTGGTAAAGGTGGTGAACAGTGCCAAAATAGGTTCTATGATCTTCAGGCTCACCAGGATCAGGAAGATTCTCTTAATGTAGCCACTGGTCTGTTACGAGTCTTTGATTTAGATGTTTATGCTTTGTTAAATCCAGGGGCTACTCTTTCCTTTGTTACTCCTTATATAGCAGTTAGGTTTGATGTTAGTCCAGAAACTCTCTTAGAACCCTTCTTAGTCTCTACTCCAGTTGGTGACCGAGTTATAGCTAGACGGGTATACAGAAATTACCCTATCACAGTCTCCCAGAAAGTCACCTTAGCAAATCTTGTAGAGTTAGAAATGGTAGACTTTGATGTCATTCTAGGCATGGATTAGTTAAATTCCTGTTATGCCTCAGTCAATTTAGAACTAGGATTGTTCGTTTTTCAGTTTCCAGATGAACCAATCTTAGAATGGAAGGGTAGTAGCTTAGCACCTATGGGTCATTTCATTTCTTACCTTAAGGCCAGAAAGATGATCTCTAAGGGTTATCTCTATCATCTAGTTCGGGTTAAGGATTCAAGCTCCAAAACCCCAACTCTTGAGTCAGTTCCAGTGGTTAATGAGTTTCCAGAAGTGTTTCCACAAGATCTTTCCAGAGTTGCTCCCGATAGGGAAATCGACTTTGGAATTGATCTCCTTCCAGATACCCAGCCTATTTCTATTCCTCCTTACAGAATGGCTCTAGCTGAGCTTAAGGAATTGAAGGAGTAGTTGAAAGCCTTCTAGACAAGGGCTTCATCAGATCTAGTATTTCGCCATAGGGTGCACTAGTGTTGTTCGTAAAGAAGAAAAATGGTTCTCTCAGAATGTGCATTGACTATAAGTAGTTGAACAAGGTTACAATCAAGAATAAGTATCCCATTCCCAAGATTGATGACTTGTTTGACCAACTTTAGGGTGCTAGTCATTTCTCCAAGATAGACCTCAGATCGGGTTATCATCAGCTTAAAGTCAGAGATAGTGACATTTTGAAGACAACCTTCAGGACTCGGTATGGTCATTATCAATTTATAGTTATGTCATTCGGACTAACCAATGCTCTTGCAACTTTCATGAACTTGATGAACATAGTGTTCAAGCCGTACTTGGACTTGTTCGTTATCGTCTTTATTGATGATATCCTCATTTACTCTAGGAATGAGGAAGAACATGTGAGTCATTTGAGAGTTGTTCTGCAGACTCTCAAAGATCACCAGTTATTCGCCAAATTTAACAAGTGCGAGTTTTGGTTGCAGTCGGTTGCTTTCTTGGGCATGTAGTGTCGAGTGAAGGGATTCGAGTATATTCCTAGAAAATAGAGGCAGTGAAACAATGGCCCAGACCTACCTCTCCTATCGATATCAGAAGTTTCTTGGGTCTAGCTAGTTATTACAGAAGGTTCATGGAAGGATTTTCATCCATAGCCTTACCATTGACGAAGTTGACTGAGAAGATGGTCAAGTTTCAGTGGTCAGATGATTGTGAGAAAAGGTTCGCAGAATTAAAAACTAGGTTGACTAAAGCTCCTGTTTTGACTCTACCACAGGGTTTAGACGGTTATGTGATTTATTATGATGTATCCAGAGTCGGCCTAGGTTGTGTGTTGATGCAGCGAAGTAAGGTTATAGCTTATGCTTCTAGACAACTTAAGGTTGAAAAATTATCCGACTCATGACCTCAAGCTTGCAGTGGTGGTGTTTGCACTCAAAATTTGGAGGCACTACTTGTATGGTGTTCATGTAGATGTGTTCACAGACCACAAGAGCGTTCAGTATTTGTTCACCCAGAAAGAGATGAATCTTCGCCAGAGAAGATGGCTTCAGTTCCTCAAGGATTATGACATGAGTGTGCATTACCATCCTGGTAAGGCAAATTTAGTAGCAGATGCCCTTAGCAGACTATCTATGGGTAGTGTAGCATATTTTGAGGAAGTAAGAAAAGAGCTACCAAAGGATGTTCACAGACTTGCTCTCCTAGGAGTTCATCTTATGAGCATATCAGATAGTGGTGTAACTATTCAGAATGGTGCATAATCTTTTTTGGTAGTGGAAGTTAAGGAAAAGCAAGACAGTGATCCGATATTACTTGAACTCAAGGGTGCAGTCCACCAACAGAGAGTTGAGGTTTTCTCCCAAGGGGGAGATAGTGTGTTTCGCTACCAGGGTCGATTATGTGTTCCTAATGTGGGTGAGTTGAGACAACATATTCTTGCAGAGGCCCATAACTCCAGATATTCTATTCATCCAGGTGCCACTAAGATGTACCGCGATATGCGAGAAGTCTATTGGTGGAATGGTATGAAAAGAGACATAGCAGATTTTGTGGTTAAGTGCCCCAATTGCCAGCAAGTCAAGGTAGAACATCAGAAACCATGAGGTATGACTAAAGAGATTGACATTCTTACTTGGAAGTGGGAAGTGATCAACATGGACTTCATCACAGGTTTACCTCGTACTCGCAGACAGCATGACTCCATTTGGGTG
>JAJOOO010020164.1:0-11834 GCA_029582685.1 Solanum piurae
TTCTATTTAGATATTTATACTTTTATTTGAAAAAACCTTAATAAATATTATAAAGATAATTTTATTTGTGGATTTGATTAACAAGTAGTAACATTAACATCATGTAATATTGTTTTGTCGATATTTATGATAATATTTTTAAATTATAATTTATAATTTATTTTAATAATTATAAAAAAAATATAATTTTAAAAAAAGTGGGCTGGCCCGGCAAGCCTGTAGCCCACGTACTTGTGGGTTGGGCCGACCGTTTTCTGGCCCACATCAAAAATGGGCTAGCCCGGCCTGACCTGTAAAATGTCAAAGCCTGTATGGGTTAGCCTGGATGGGGTGGGCTAGCCCATATTGACAGCTCTAGGTCTATCTTTATATGTTCATATTTGACTTGGCACACACTCCTTAATTAAGAAATGATAAATAGGAGGATATTTTTACTATATCACCCCTACTAAATTAATTTTTTAGTTAGACTTGATAAACTATTTTTTTGTCAAATGTTTTTATAATTCTATGACGTTATATTTATAATATTTATCTTTTTGTCAAACATGCACTTCATGATGTTCATAAAATTTTTGTACTTTTAGCTTTTATGCTTAATTTAATTAAAATATACTAATTTGAAAAATATAAATCAAATATTTTTTATACTATTAGTTAAGAATATATTTTTATTAATTAATATATTTTTAAAAGACAACATATATCTTAACTATTCAATTTAATATCATTTATAAAGGCCCTTATTTGTCTAATATAAATTTTTAATTTTAGATAATTAATTTTATTTTTAAACTTCAATATAACCTCATGATTACACTTGTGCAATCAAATAGTACACTTGTAGTTACAGTGTAATTACACTGTGACAAACAAACAAGTCCGCGTAATTACTAGATTGTGTAATCACTAGGCTGATAAGTACTATACTAGTAATTACACCAATTCTAATTACATGATAGACACAAAATAATAAATTATTCATTGATTTTATAAACTGAAAAAGTACTGTTGAAATTATTATATAAACAAGAAGTGAAGACTTGTACACAAAATTATTATTATTTTACTTCTTTAGAAATCATGATATTATCCTTTTCTTTAATTCTTGTAACATTTTTTCATAAAAGCATAAACATTATCCTTTGGACGAAAAAACTAAGAAATACTAATTAAGTATATGAGCTAATGTTATCTATATTGAAGTAAATTAGCATAATAAGAAAATTAATTTTAATAATAATAATCAAAACTCTAATTTTTATTTAGACAAGTAAAAATTGCAGAGAGAAATAACAATACAAATATATTTTGATGTAGGTAATATAAGATAACTAATTTAATTAAAATCAAATTTTCAAGATTGTTTATTTATATTTTAAATTATTTGAAACTATAATTTGTGTAATACTCCATCAGTGTCAATCAAAACTTGTTATTTATATAGACAATAGAGAATACTTCCGCCGTTAATTACTTAATCCTCACTCTATAAATAGTTGTTTTAATTTACTTGTTCAATTTATGAAATCAAAAGAATTTTGATATTTTTTTTGTTTCTATTCTTAATATTAAATTACTGCATAAAATAGTAGTAATCAAATTTAAAGCTTCAAAGCATTATAAATAATATTAGTTCTAATTAATTTTTTTCTAAGTGGTATCATATCAAGAAGGGTCAAGTAATATGAAACGCATGGAGTAAGAGAATGGAGAAAGACAAAAATATACTTATGCATATATATTCACACGCTTAATGCATATTATATTGAAATAACAGTCATAAAAATAATATTAAATTTTATGACAAATTTATAAAAATTATTATTCTACTTATAATGTTAATGAACTTAAAGAAAAAGTTATAAATACCTAGGTTAAAAAATAAATTATATATAATATAAAAAAAGTATTATATATGTGATATAACAAAGATAAAATGGACAATACATAAAATAAATGGAGGAGTTCAATTATTATATAAAGTTGAGAGGAGAGTTTGATTTTTGAAACAAAGTTGGCAGGTGCCAAAAATATAAAGAAGGAAGAAACCAAATATTCCCCAAATTGGTATTTTTTAAGCTTTTAGCACAGCACACCTTCCATTTCTCCTTTTTCGATTACCAGGATTTTTATCTGAATAATAATAATAGTAAGGATTTTTCTTAAAAAGAAACTGCAATTGTTTGATTAAAAAACTAAAAACCTCTTCTGATTTCAGAAATTATCTTGTGAATCTTCGTTTCGATTATAATCTATGAAATCAACCATTTCTTATATTAAGATTAATCAATTTTTCTCCGTTTCAGTGTTTAATTAGCTGAAAGAATAATACTAATAATTCAATAAGATCCAAATCAACTCATACCTCAGCTTCCTTAATCATGTATTAACTTTTTGTATCTCAATTTCTACGAAGGAGTTTCGATGCTACGGTCAAAATACTTAGTTTCGAATTTCGATTATAAATTTGAGTATTGATGTTTTAAAATAAAATCATTTATTGGAAAACTAGACAAAAAATACTATAAGTCTAAACAACTAATAACTCAAAATATTCATCACTTGGCATATTTGAGTTCTTATTATTTTTTTAAATTTTTTTTACATATTTGTGAATTACCATAAAAGTACTACAAATCAACACATATAGTTCATCAATGGATCACATGACGACAAATAGGGCAAATCACGCAATCCTCACTCGTACGTTCTTCATGGATGATTGATGACTAGCAGCCGCAGGTGCCATCTTGTTGAACCGCCCGCGATTCTTCTCTTAACAAAATCTCTCTACCATGAGAAACTTTGTCAATGTCTAATATTACATCAACGACAATCTCAAACTCTCTAAGATCTTTCTTAGATGTGTTTGCAATAATTATGCGTATTTTGCGTATCATATCTTGGATGACTCTGTCACGACGATTATTATCAAAGTATTCCTCGTCTATGTCATCAAGATTTCTTTGCATGACATTATAGAACATGTCATGTGACATATATTCAAAAGGGTTGAGTTTGAGACAAAGTGATTTGGTATTATTTCGATTATAAAACCAATGTTGTTCTTGAGTATGAATGTTAAATTGAATGGTTAAAGGAGATAAAGAAGTAAAGGGAGAAGTGATGATATATTTTGTATCAATTTTTGTGTGAATATTAGAGGAGGTAATATTGGGGTATTCTAAAGTATTTTCCATGTTGAAAGTGGGAATTAAACAAAAAAAAGTGGCTTCAATATACTATATTTATAGTTAGACCTAGTTTGTATTTGATAATGATAATTGATAGGGAAAGGGTAAATTGAATTTTCCTTTTACCCTATTAATTTGTATTGAAATGGGAGTTGTTTTTGTCCACGGATATAGAGATAATTTCATATTATTAATTAGGTAAGTTACTTTTAAGGTAACTTACTTGTAATGATAAGTAATTATCATTTATATATAGTAATATATATGTGGAAAAATTCTAATATTAAAGTTGGATTACTATTTTACTCCTATACTGAATTAAATTATTATAAAATATAAAAAAATACAATTTATAATACTTTTTCTATAGTTTTTGAATATCTAATTTTTTTTGTTTAAAATATTGAATTATTATAATCTAATTTAACTTTAAAAGCTAGTCAAATTGATTTTCGAAAAGCATAACATGATAAATAAAAATGAACGGAAGGAATATTTATTAATGAATCATTAATTCATATATAATCGGTGCATTAAGTCAAATATTGCATCATTCTCACTCCATCACTTTAGCCATCTAAGTTCTAAGTGTGCCTTCAATTACTAAAAAAAGTCAGTAATGAATTCATGATGATAATTCATGATATTCAACAAAACTACGGTTTTAAAAGAAATATGTATATGGATTACATTTATGGCTATTGACTATTTTTCTACGTTTTGGATTAAATTTATTTCTTTTATTGATTTCTTTTTTATAACCACATTAAATTGTAATAACATATTTTTTTATGACATTATTGGGGAATTTGTATTTGAAATTTTGGGAAAGAAGTAGATTATGTGACACTTTTTCTTTTGGCCAAAAAGTATTATTATTTTTCTCCTTTTTTGGCAGTTTCCTTTTTTTTCCCCCTATTAATGGGATGTAAAAATGTTTTTTTTTTAAAAAAAAAAAAACTAACTCAAAAGTCACTCCTTTAATATTTTTCACTACATAATTATTTTTTCTCTATGCTTAAATCTCAATGACTTTCATTTTCTTGTAATAGTAGCAATTAGCAAACACTACAAGAAAAGGAGTCTTTAGCGAAAGGAAAATTAGTCGTTAAAAGATCAATTCCAGTCGTTAATGGTCCTTTACGACTGGAAAAACTTGGTCGTCACCCGTCGTTAGTAGCTTTGACGTTAAAAGTACACGGCCGGATTCTAGTCTGGTCGTTAAGCAACCTTTAGCGACAGCAAGAAAGTTGGTCGTTTTACCCCTTTTACGGCAAAATTTTCCCTTCGTTATTTATCATTTTGGTCGTCAGGTAAATTATTATTTTTTTATCTTCCCTTGATATAAATGCTTCTAGCGACCAAAATTCGTTCATTTAACGAACAAATTTCCCTCCGTTGATGGATTTTTTTTATAAATATAATATAATTTTTTTTTGTGATTCACAATTAAAAATCATATTAAATACACATTCAAATATGACTATATATTATATGTAAACAAAGTACTTTCAAACACAAAATATATAGTCAACACTAAATTCTTGATACCATAATCATTGCACGTAGTTATAAATTAAAAATTATAAAGTATTTGATTTTTTAACTCCTAAAGACAAAAATAAAAAAGTAGCATATATATGTTCAGATGGAAACAATTTAAAACAATTATCCTCTAGCAAATTCCTTGTGCGCTTCAACTTGTTCAACCTCTAACACCTTGTTTCAACTCATTTCACACTCAAAGATTCTTCGTGACTTCCAATTCTCGATCTGTTACAAGGATAAAAAGAATTCAAATTAGTGAAGTGTTTAGAAAGAACTTGCCAGCCATATGAGCATTGTGCTAAGAAATTTAAATCAACTTACTAAAACATTCAAGTTGGTCTTGGCAGATTATGATGGAGTAAATTTACTCCTTTTTTTCGTTTAGCGGTAAAAGAAGAATGAATGCAACAGTTTCACTTTACAAAGATCCAAGTTTCGAGAGCATTTCAATCTACCCCACCCCAAAAGAATATTATTTCTCAAGTCATGGCTGAAACTTAAAAATAAAATGTCTATCGATTCCCTCACAACATATTGAATAGTCATATATAAGTGTACGAACCAAAAATGTTTTGAACTATAATATAAATACATGGATGTCATAACTTTGCTAATACCACCCCTGTTAAGTCCCTCCCAACTGATCTCATGAGTACACTCATCACATACAGTGTTGGAACATATGTTTGAAGACAGTAGGGTATTTCTTATAATATAGTAATATCGGGTAATTAAAGGACTAAAGAAAAATTATACTCAAGAGCAGTTGGGCCCTTTTACTTCACTCTTTCAATGTTCAAATCATTCCATAGAAAGAAAGAAAAGAGAAAGAGTGTAAAGCCATGAGTCCCACAACTAAGGCTAAGAAAGTTAAACAAGAAGATGAGGAAGGAAGAGATGAAGAATTGAGTAGAAATTAACTAATTAAATGGTTCGTCACAAGGGATAAAAAAATCAGGCAATTTTAAATGAGATCAATGACTTTATTCATCAATCTAATTCACTTTGTCTTAACGTTCGCTTGCAGTACTCTGTGATTAGAACTATTTTCAAGCATAGGATGACTAAAAGTTGTAGCCTACTAAGAAAGAATATCACTATGGTATTACCATACATATATTAAGCTTATTTGTGACATATAGAAGTGAAGCCAATAGAGTTGTGCTACTAGAAAAACTTATCAGATCAACAAACTTTAAGTCACAAGTTAAATTTTCCAAGGAAGCAGGGGTTACTTGTAGTTGTTTGTAATATTTTCAAGTGAAGTTATCATTCTACATTATTAGTGCTCTCTGTTCATAACTTGACAAAGCAAAATTGTCATGCTTTCTCTCAACAGAAGTGTATAATAGTAAAAACCGTACTAACCTGTAAAATGATTCAACTAGTATTTTGTTCACTTGACGACCGTGAAGGTGATTGATGCCCAAACATTGCACTTTCAAACCATTCACATTTCTTCTCTATGTTATCCATGCGTCTTTTCATTGATTCATTTTCCTTTCGACTCGCATTTAGCTCTTCTAATAGTGCATCCTTTTCCTTTTTACTCGCAATTAGATATTCTAGAAGATCAGCCTTTGCAGACCTACCTCCTTTCAAATCCCTACTAGTTATTCTACCACCAAATCCAACAACATGACTCTTGCGCGGAGGTCCAAAGCATCTCTCTACTACCTCAATAATAGTAAGAGATGGCTCAGATTGTAGTAATTCTTGAATTTCTATCTGTAAAAATTAAGAAAAAAAATTAAGATAGTGCAGTACATTAAAAAAGTACATAGAATAAAATTTAAAGAATAAACATTACATATGTTTCATAGGTTTCAGGTTCACAAAGCTTCTTGTCCTTCTTACGAGTCTCAAAGAAGATAGTCGCCATGTCTGGTGGATTACCATGTTTTCCTCCCTTCACATTCAAATAAAAAATTATATATTTGACACGAAGAGGTATTTTTTCATAATATTACAAGAATCACATACATACCAATTCATAAATAATTTCTCTAATCGGCTTGCTACCAGTAGATATATATTTATAATAGGAACTTCCTCTGACAAGGAAACTATGATATCAATTACCAGCAAGATACATTTTGTAAAATAAAAGTCTGTGATTATCATAAAAAAAAGATGGGATATGCAAATCAAGGATATGATAACTCAAAACTATAGTCTTTTGATGAAATGTTTATAGAGGCTTGCCGAAAATAAACAATCTCTTAGAAAGAAGGTATTACTCAAAAGCATCAAATGGAAGCAAAATGGACAACCAAGCCAGTCATTACACCTTATGGAGTCATTCTATGAAGAAAATTAACAAAAAGAATAAGAATAATAAATAACATAATTGCATATAGTAAAGTAGCATAGAAAATGAAAAAATATAAGAAGGGAAAAAGGTGATATTATTTTAACACACCATTTCTTTAAAGCAGGTCTTGGGAACATCAGCTAGGCATTTGGCCCCAACAAGGTAGTAAGTTTCTAGAGAAAGATAAATTCTTTATAGCACGCGCCCCAGTTAATTCCAAACACAAACCCCACAATCAATCCAAAATAGAGGGAAATTTAACAATTTACTGTGGTTCCTCCATTTCAAGAAGAAGAAATCAACACATATAGATGCAGATAAATAATCATTCAGGCATTCCATCAAACACATAACTTCAATCATTCTTGAAAGAAATAGATGACTTAAAAAAAACTAAATCAGGTGTCCCACACATTGCAACAACCATCAACTTCACCCATCTTATAAGAGAACACATTTGAGTTACAATCTACATTATTGTCACCATCTAGTTATGTAATTGCTTTTCACAACATTTTCTTACCTTACAACATAACCTTAACACATTAAGCAAATAAACTAAATGTAATTATAATACGTTTTCTTCTCTTAAGCCCCTCTCCACCACTTTGAAAGTTCATCATGATAAAGAAATCAAACAACAATAATATACCTAGTGTAGTATCATAGATGGGGTCTTGGGAGGATAGTGTGTACGCAAACCTTAGAGGACATAGCAATAGTAGAGAAAGCATTACATAACATTGAGAAGATAAGGAACTGATAGAGAAACAATGTAAAACACAACTTTATAAACACATTGCATCTAGAAGCTGAACATTGTGAGAAACAACAAGTCATCTGACTGCCTTATGAACCTTAACTTGGGTGATGGTGCTGGAATTATCCCAAAAGAATGATCGATTTGATAAGATGAAAGATGAAGGTGAAGATTGTTAGCTCAACTTACAATTGCCAGTAGGTTGTCTTAATGCTAATAAATCTTGATTGTGCTCATTCGTCTCAAGTTCGATTGATAAGAAGAAAGATGAAGGTGAAGATTGTTAGGTCAACTGACAATTGCCACTAGGTTGTCTTACTGCTACTAAATCTCCATTGTGCTCATTCATCTCAAGTTTTATGATAATTAATTAGTTGTCTTACATAGAATTGGGATGACTAGCAGTTTATCAATAAATAACTTCCTTAGAAGTGCATATTTTGGAGTATTAGGCGAACATGAATCAAGTACGTAATAAATATGACAAGCTAACAAAGAGAACAAATCTAGTTCTCAAAAATGGATTGTAGCTTGGATGCTCAACTTGATACCACAAATATGCTTATATCATTTACAAGATTCAAGTGTTCTTTCATGCTATACAGCAAATATGCTATATCATTTATAAGTTTCAAGTGTTATTTCAACTTGATACCACAAATATGCTATACCATTTAATAGTTTAAATTGACAGTACGGTGTGATATTTTAGCTATTTACCCTATCAAACAGACTTCATTCATACTAGATAAGCTTTCTCCAGTCACTAAAAATACAAACTCAAAATAATCTATAATGCCAATCAACCAGTTCACATAAAATGGACGGAGAGTTACGTATCACAGGCTCATGCTCAAATTAGCATAATCTACCCCTTAAGTACTTCACCTAAATAGTTATTAAAAATATGTTCATTGCATGATATCCCTCAAGGGAATGATAGTCAATGTAATTTATAGAACTTGTGTGGAAAGTATACAATAGCTAATTAAGAATTGCTACAACTTCATCCAACAAAAATGTGTCCTCATACTTGTTCCAGTAGTGTAGCAAGTCAATCTTGTCAAAAAGTTAGTCTACCAGTTCAAAACTTGAACACAACAAGATCGAAGCGTTTGGAATAGACCTATTCTTTGTTTAATAAGAGTGAAAGAAAAATACATTATCCAACCTCTCCCAGTTAATGTAAAGAGTCAAATCATTTAATTTGCACACCCAAGACAACACAGAAAAATGAAAACCAGCAGAGCTAAATAAATTAACAAATAAGGCTAATCAAAGTTGTAAGGTTAAAAATAAAAATTCAACCAAAATGAAATTTCATATGAGATACAGAGAAAGGTCTATTAATTTATTACGAAATAGGAAAGTGATTCTAAACTCTTTTCATAATCAAATCAAAAAGGTGATTTTTGATACTTTACCAATATGCTCTCAATCATATTAATAGGTTAATTATGAGAGTAATTCATTAATTTCTAGATCAACCATTCAAGAATTAAGAACCTCTATAATTCCAATTATCAACACATCCAAACACAACTAGTTTTATATTTTTATGTAGTTTTCCAATGCATTTAACAAGGAATGAATATAACAAATCAACTAAAAAATAGACAAATTGATTTCAAAACAATCATGCATTTTTTAAACGGAATCAGAATAAAACCTGAACATACTTGATAGAATCACAACTCCAAAGTTGCTCGACCCTCTTCTTACAAGCTAGTAAAATCTCCCCAACTTAAGCCGGAGAAAGATCACTCAAATTTACTAAATTAATCGGCAATTCAATAACCACATCGTGAAACCTGAATCCACTGACTGCTATATACGAAAACAACTAAATTTTGGAAATTCAATTCTCTATTGGATGTCGGATAGAGATTTTGAATAACTCTGATTTTCCAATTGTTGGAGGAATCTGCAAGCATATGGAATATCTAAGGCGCACACTATGGGTTCGATTTGGCCTTAAAGTATGACGGTCAGTGCGATCCTGCTGGCGAGAAAACTACCCACCTGTTGTGGATTCTGTCTTTCCAGATTTTAGGGCTCTGTTTTGGCGAACCTGCCGCTGTAATTTTAACATTGATTTGGGAGTTCGATCTACTTTTGGGTGAGGATTTAAAATCATAAGGAGGATATAATCCTAAGTGACGACAAGTCACTCTAGTTAACTGAAAAAATTCAAAGAAAAGCCTACCATCACCCACCGAAATTAAGCAGTTTATGCTGGAAATTACACATCAATTTCTCCAAAATGCGAAACCATCATCGATACCTTCTCTTTTGTCTGCGCTTTGAAAATCATATGAGCAACAACAAAAAGATGTCTATTTTTTTTCCAGATGTAATATCGTTGATGGTTCAAAGAGATGTTTTCTTCCTAGAAGATTTTTTGAATTCTATCAAAGTGATGGGGTGAAGCAATGACAAACCCTAGGAGTTTAAGGAGTTTCATTTTTAGTTTAGCTCAGAGGTTTATTTTTGGTTGAAATAGAGCAATTTTGATTGGACGAATAACTTATAAATTTTTTGCTTAATTAATTAATAACATCAACGACTCAAAATTATAGGTTTTACTGACCAAATATTTTCCCCTCGCTATTTGCTAGTATAAAAATTGAGATTAACGATGGAAAAATTTGTCTATTGCTATATGTGTACTTATAGCGACAATATTCTTGTCCCTTCGTTAAGAAATGGTCGCTAAAAGCTATATTTCTTGTAGTGAAATTAAAGGTGACTCTTCCCCTTTTTTTCTCTTCCTAATTGGTGGCCACTTTAAAGGAGTCAATTTGACATGCAGAAAAAGTTTTTTTTTTTTTTTTATTTCATCTCATTTCACTTGATTATTTTTTATTTTGTTTTCAATGTTCTGAATATCTCTTTTGAAATATAGAAACTTTTGTATGTCTTAAATATATAGTTGCACTTTTTAATTTCTCTATATTTATATTAAAGTCTGAGGTGTATTTAATTATTGACAAGTTAAGTTTAGGTATGATACTCATACCACATGTTTGTCCCTAAAAACACAAATAATAAACTTCTTATATGTTGTACGAGCCTAATTAAAATTAACCGATTTCAATTTCCAGGTTTATATGACACAAACTCATCTACACACTTAATTTATCGATAATAACTCATGAAACACTTAGATTATTCTGCAAATAACTTGTCACGCCCCGAGCCTACACCCTGGACGTGGCCGGAACTCGAAGACCATTGCTGGCCCCCAAACGAACCATTGGCCTGACTTTCTTAGCTCAGTGGAAACTTAACTCAACAGCATAACTCAATGCAATGTAAGGTTATAAAACAACCCAACTGATAACATCTGGCCAAAAAGGCAACTCGAGTCTCAAAATAGAATATTTACATATATACATGCATGAGAGACTCAAAACTAACTGACTGACTATCTATGAAGCCTCTAAAATACTGAGATGGATGTTGGGACAGACCCCACAACACCCTAATAAAACAAACTACGAAACACAAAATAACCAAGTCCTCCGGAAGCAAGGAGGCTCACCACTGACTCTAGAGTGCTTAGCTGGATCAACGGCGTGCTAGATACTGATCCTGGGTACCTGCGTCTGCATCATAGTAAGATGCAGGCCAACTGGCATCAGTACATGAAATGTACGAGTATGCGAGCTGGACCGCTAACAACAACTTAAGCTTGAAAGGAATACACAGAACACTTACCTTGGCTCTATTCAACTCATGAAAGACTGAACTCAATATATAAAGCAATAAAACACATGCAATATATAAAGCTTGAAAACTGTTTAAAACATGACATCAACATCATATTCATAATATCATAAAATATCATGCTTCCTCTCAAAGTCTACTTGTGCAATGCATGAATGAAGTCCCATACCCCCATTCATACTAAGCAAAACCCCTCGAGGAACCATGCAATTTTCTACTGTGGGAGTTTCTCTAACCGATAACCACCACTAGGAAACTGAGTGGTGATACAACGTTTTACCTCACG
>JAJOOO010020170.1:0-10173 GCA_029582685.1 Solanum piurae
ATAAGTGTGACAATAATAATAATTGAAGAAAAACTACTATTCCGTAACAATGTGGAGATGTAATTTTAGGTGAAGCATACATTAAAACTGAGATAGTATTACAAATATGTATTGGACATATATAACATTGAGTATCTATATCAAACGCACGTTTAATAACGTATGGAAATACGTGATGTTCACGTCTTTTAAAGTTATGAATGTCTAACTTATATTTTGTCCTTATCAAAAAAGTGAAGTTTCATGCAAAACAAAAATACACTGGCTGGCTATTCAGTTTTAGCATATTATTTTTGTCCTCCTTAGACACCTCATCTCTACCTCCTCCGATCATCTCTCTGATTCCTAGTCTAACATACATTAGGGGACCATGTGTTTTTGCTAGTTTTAGGAAATCTTGGTGTGGATTTTTTCCTAACAAGTGAAGATGTCCTCATAAAAGGCATACACAATAAAAATAACCACTAGTGTTGCCCATATCAAAGCCATGCCTATTCACTATTTTACTCTTTGCATTGAAGACGATTCATTTCAAATCAGAGATAATCTTTTATTTATATATTGAATCCTTTTGCATAACATGCGTTATTTTCATAAATAACTGAACATTATATCTCCCAACAAATTACTAATGTAGAATAGTATACATGATAATGCCATTATTAGTTTACTGATCTACATGATAAGTTGTAACTGATCTACATTTTAATTTTCATTTGTAATAGCATTACTGCTAGTTTACACATAATTATAATAATTTCTATGAATATTATAGGTTACAACACTCATTTCACACCAATTATCTCTCCACAAATTACTATGCTCTTATTGATCCCTAATTTTATCAATTGTACCCCTTAGAGATTTACAAGTTCCAAGCCTCCGCCATCTCTACATAGTTAAACTCTTACTAACATCAAAAAAAATTCTAAAATCTAGACCATCTTCCTCTTTTGAAAAACACATGTTACGTTGTTTCAAAAACTTCAATAATATTTCTTTTACCCTCAATAGAACTTCAAAATAAATTAGCCATATAATTTTTAAATTGTGATAAAAATAACTTAGAGATAAAATATATAAGTGTGACAATAATAATAATTGAAGAAAAGCTACTATTCCATAACAATATGGAGATGTAATTTTAGGTGAAGCATACATTAAAACTGAGATAGTATTATAAATATATATCAAATTTTATCAACTATACTAACGGAAAGAAATTACTCAATTATACAGAAAAAAAAAACAAATAAAGAAATTAAAAATAAGTTAAGCTTTTAGCTTTTTACGAGTGGAAAAAAAAAGTAAAAATCACATGCTTTTATACGCTACTAATTGTCTTTAATGTGGATAAACAAAATTTAATATATTTCCTAGAAAAATGAGGTATCAAAAGTTACTATTCTTAAAATTGAATCAGACAAGAATGAATCATTATTCATCATAAAGCACGTAACTTGCACGTACACTACAAATAATTTTATGGTTATATTCAAAAACAAAATATCATAATATTTCACACCTTACTTTTGAATGAAACATATATTGCACATATATATCATTGCATACACGTATTAAACACAATTTCATTATGTATGAAACCATGTGATACTCACTTCTTTTCAATTCATAAACGTCTAACTTATATTTTCTCCTTATTGAAAGAGTGAAGTTACATGCAAAAAATAAAATAAAATAAAAAATCAACAACTATATATCACTTTTTTGCCCACTTTTAACGTATTTTTTGTCCTAACCACCTCAGCTTAAGCCCTTTTCTTATGATGATTCATGTCTTGCTCGAGCCGTAAGAATTTCATATGCAAATGAATTTTACCTCCTCATTCTTCTGATTAGATCATCTTCTTTTTTTAAAAATTAAATATTATCCATAGGTCATTTCTATATAGTAAATTGACATTCGAAAAGTCTTACAAAAGCAAATAAACAAAAAGGGCCCAACGAGCAAATGAAAAAGAGACCAAAATGGCTAGTACAATCCGGCCCAATTGGAGTAGTCTTTTAGATGGGCTTATGTTGTCCTCTTTGACTAAGGAAAATTCTTAATTTGGTTAAATATCCGAGTTTGAGGCTTTTTATTGACAAATCTGTAACAAAATGGCCCTACGGGCCCAAAAGAAAAACTTCCCCTCCTCTTTATTTCTTCTGACTTCTCTTTCTCCTTTTGAAATGGTTACCAAAGTGGTTTCAATAGAGGTATCTCATCTTATATATATATATATATATTAAATTTTTTTATCAAAACTTACTATTTCCAAAATTGAATCACTCAGAAATGAATCATGATAGTAACTGCGATTGCTTGAAAAAATCAGTTGAATCATCAAGTGGGATAAAAGAAAAGAGTGTACATGCGCCGCTCGATGACCAGATGTGCAATCTTCCAGCTTCAGGGGCTTGATCAGGATTCGAGGATGCTCCTTGGCTCTTTTGCTTCTTTCAAAGATCATGTCGAATCACTCTCTCATACTCCTCATAGGTCAGCCCTGCTACATTACAAATATATTATTATGAATGTTACATCCAAAAAATATTATAATATTTTACATCTTATTTTTGTGTGAAACATATATTGGACATATATATATCAATGCATAAACATATTAAATACAGTTTTATTATGTGTGAAACAAGTGATACTTTTTTTTTTTCAATTTATAAATGTCTAACTTATATTTTGTCCTTACCAAAAAAATGAAGTTCCGTGCAACACAAAAATTCTAGAACTATCACTTTCTCAAATAATATATGTCATTGCGTGCTTTTCATTTAAGGGTTAAAGATAACATTTTTCTTTTCCACTTCTTGTGTTAGTGATTCACTATTTGCAAATTAACTTAAGCGAAATTTTCAAATAACTAGCAATAACTTTTTATATACTTTAATTTATGTTTTATAACTAAAACTGTCTTTACAATATGTAATTAGAGATTATCATTTTTGGATATATATTTTTTAAGAAGTAAATTGAAATAATGCACGTGCTACTCGCGTGTCAACATTAAAAAAAATTGAATTTACAATATATATCTACTCCGTCCGTCTCAATTTATATAATCACGGAGGCTGCTTTGGCTAGGCACCTTTGATTATTCTTATGATGCTGTTGTGGCCTATGATGTTGTTGCCCTAGTACACCTACCATACTCATACTTATTACGAATATGTTCATCATCATCAGATATCTAACTTAGAAATATTCTGCTTAGACCGGCAATGATAAAGAAGGAAATCTATGGATAATGAGATATAGAAGTTAGATGCGACCATCAGCTCAGTCAGAATGGAAGCGATCAGACAAGTCACTTGTCATTAATATGATATGCAAAATTTAATATATTTTTTATAAAAAGAAGTATAAAAATAACTATTTCCAAAATTGAATCACTCAGAACTGAATCATGATTCATCATTAGGCACGTAACTTGCACGCACATTACAAATATTTCATTATGAATGTTACCTCTAAAAATATCATATAATATTTTACACCTCATTTTTGTGTGACGACTCAATTTAGGTAACAATCTTTTTTGACACCTCATTTTTATGGGAAACGTCTTGAATATTACGTTGCATACTCACAAAAAGATGATTAAACTTACTAATTAGACTTTTAATATAGTTTTTTTTTCTTTCTTTCCCTTGTTTTATTTGTGGATTTAGCACTTTGGGCTGAGTCCTTATTTTGTACCGATCTTATTTTAGTTTATGAAGTAGTCGTAGTTGGGTCGTTTAACTATAAAATAAAATAAATAAGCATACTAGTACTAAATACAATTTGATAATGTGAAAGCACGTGATTTTTACTTTTTATCAACTCGTAAAAGGCTAGAAGCTTAACTTATATTATGTCATTAGCAAAAAATGTGAAGTTCTATGTGAAACATCCTTGAATTATGTTTAAAATGCCTTAAGAAGGTAGTCATTGAATTTTTGTTTCATGTACAAAAAATGCACGTTGCAGATGAGTAGTGAGATTTTAAACTAAGGTATAATTGCGAATATAATTGAGTTCAATCTTTTCAGATAACGGATTAGCTACGAACAATTGGCAACAAATTAACAATGAAGTTCATAATTAAATGAGTTACGCGCGTGAAAACTAAACTAGTATTGTTATAGAGATGGAAGAAGAAAATAAAACAAAAGAGGAAACATAAACAAAAAGGCCAAACAATACATTTTGTCTATAATTGTAGCATAAAGTACAATATTTTCAGTATTCTACAAGTCCAGATTTACACATATGATCACTGCCATATATAAGTGTAAATGACAAGCTGAGAGAGCTTCATTTTTTGCATACTTTCCAAGAGTAAATTGACATTGATTAGCCTTCTATAAAATTACGTCGAAAAGATCTATATACACTATAATACTGCTAACAAGACGATTCTCAGTAACGCGATAAAGGAACTATCTCATTTCATGAAATAAGCTACAGAGGATTCCTCCAATTTCCAGTATCTGTTAAGAAGCCATAAAGAGTCTGCTTCAATAGCGAATCCATCATGGTTACGATGCCAGCCAAAATAAGCATGAGTTCTGTTCTTGATATCCAGTATCCCGTGCCCAAAGCTTGCTTCTCGATAGCCAGAATACCTTGGTTGTGGTTGTGTCATCCTGCAACAAATGAAGCGAGACATTTTTATTTTTTTTGAAACCGACTAAAAAGGAAAGTAAGAAAATCAAATTGAAACGATGGAAGTATACTCTGTAGCTAATCCCCTCTTGATTCCCTCCATCTCCAATAGTAATATATACCGGGGCAGACTCATCCTTAACTGGACTGCACTTTCCATTTATGATATTGTAGGCAACGTTTGATATACGCTCCTAAGATGCAGATAACAACATACATAAATTAGCTTGAAAGACTACCAGATGAAAACAAAAGCTGTTAAATTTTAGACTGTAACTACATGTATGGTAAGCACGGAGACTTACTGATCGTTCATAGGCATGAACATGACCAGCGAAGACAACGTCCACCTTATACTTCACAAACCATGGTTCATATATAACTCGCATTGTTTCCCCTTCCATATAGTGATGTACATAACTACTGTACATTGGACAATGCATGAGTACAATGAGCCATGGTGTCTCACTCCTGTTAACTTTAGGTAACTCGTTCGTTAACCATTTCCATTGAGGAGTGTATTTACCTAGGAAAAAAAGACATAAAGAGAAACAATTATAGCATGACGAAACTTACAACTTTTTAAACAAATGCTAACTTCTTACCAAAAGCTGAGTAAGAAGACATGACGATAATATAGGCTGAAGCTCTCTTTATAGAGTATCAAAGAGGGGAAGTACTTTGTGATGCTCCGTAAGGAGTAGAAAATCGGTGCTTGTAAGGTACGAAAGGCTTAGATTCACCCTGCAAAAAAAATGACTATGCTAAATCGGAATAATTGTAGTACTATCAAGTTACTATCACTATTAGAAACCGTCATCTTCCAGAATAGTTACGAATAGGATGCTTACAATTTCAGGAACAAAGTCAAGTTCATGATTTCCGGCAGTCCAAATCCAAGGTTGATATGCTGCACTTCTCTCGATAAATCTCCCCCATGTATCCCATCGTATGTTGTTATGAAACGGATAATTATCAGCATAAGAGAGGTCTCCAACGAAGAGTAATGTCTTGCCTTTTAGAGGTCTCAACTCGTAATGAGTCAGTGTGCTATTTGAGTCGTATGTCTGACCAAGATCCCCTGTTCAATAAACAGAACGAGTCGAAAAAGTCTATAACTAATGCAATTAGTCCAAGCTACATGCTCTTAAAGAAAGATATATAAACATCATCGTCTCGAGGGACCTTAAAACCGGAAAAAAAAAGTGAGCAGTACTTTAGACATTACCAATTAGACCAAATGTATAAGGAACATCAGGTCCAGGTTTTGGAGGAGTTACAAACCAAAACTGTCTAGTTGTATTTCCTAACCCCACTTCATAGTAGTACTTTGTATCAAACTGCAACAAGATCATCAAAATATCGTTTTCTTAAGCATTTCTAATTGTTCAATACAAACATTACGTGCCCAAATGGAATTACATTGTACGTACCTCCAGATCCTTGATGGTACAGTGATGAATATATCCAGACGTGTAATTGTAATACTTGTAGCTAACAACAAAGCCCACCGCGAAGCTCTTAACATTACTATTTTCAACTCAATAGAGGACTGCATTTGAGCCAGATTCATCAGTTGTAGTCCAAGAAACAATCACACCGTTTCCTTCATGATCACCTTGTGTTACGTAAACCTTCATCATTCATTTGACGGGATGAGCTAAACCAAAATACACAAGGTGGCAGCATAGAAAAGTAACATCAAGTACTACATAAGTAATATGTTTCGTCTCATCACGAAACTCGAGAAACAATGGGATTATCAAAAGCGTGTGGACAGTGGCGGAGTAGGAATTTCACAAAGGATGTCCAGAAATAGCACAATAAAAGCTCTTTTCAAAGAGTAAAACTAGTGAGATTTGAACACACGAGCACTACCTCATTCTACGGAGGTGAAACCACTAGGCTACAATAGTTTGTTGTGTTAAGGATGTCCAAAATATGTTATTTAATCATTTCGTCTATCATTTTACTTGTATATACGACATCTTTTTCCGACGAAGGGTGTTCATGTGGCTACGCCACTGCGTGTGGATGCTAACACAACAAAACTGTGCTGAATTAGAATCGACTAATATAGACATCTATATGAAATTCTTCTCCAAAATGCCAACAATATTAGCAATGAGAGAAATACACCCCTAAATTCTCGTCAAGTTTAGGGTGTTTTCAACACTCCTCTCTTCTTTTATTAAAAGCCCCATCTTGCTACGAGAGTTTGAAACCATTTGTTATGCCATGTGGTAGATCAGGGAGTAGCTAATGGGACGAACTCATAATTTGTGCCAAGTTAAAAAGTGTTTTCAATACTTAAACTACAGAAATATATAAATAAGACCTAATGAATCAATCAATTACACCTCAATCACAGATTAATTAAACTCTTTAAGATCAACTTAAACCCCGGATTATACTTTGCTACGAAATTAAACTCAAAATTATGAAATCAAAACTCAAAAATTAATAAAATAAAAATCAGAAAAACCTGCTGGGGAGCATTGTAACCAGTTGGCACTCGAAATACATCACTGTTCAATGACATATCCACATTAGAATTATAATTTCTTACATAATCACTGCTAATTCCACCATAACACAACTCAATTTTGGTACTCAAAATTAAGCCTATAAGTAAACACACAAATCCAGAATAAACCCCTTCAATAACCATTTCTTTGATTTGAATATATTAAAAAAAAAATGCTCGTTTTTTTTTTGGGGGGGGTCAAACGAAGATTTTATTTATAGCACATTAAGGTAGCATTAGTAGAAAGAGCACAAAATAAAAATTGTTCGGTTTGATTTGTTAAGTTTATGGGTTTAATTGAAAGGGGCTCCACGTATAGGCAAAAGTGTCGACACTAATTTATTTTACACGGTGATTGATATATATATCTGTATGACGCAAGGACATGGAAAGAATATTCATTATTCCTCTGGAATAATGATTTATTTCATTATTAGTACAAATAATTTGATAAAATAATCTCGAGACATCAAATTAGATACGAGATAACGTTAATCACAAATTTTAATTCTGACTAAAGTCAAACAATTTCATTTATTTGGATTATTATTATAATTATTTTTTTAATTTTTATTTTTTTAATATTTTAGTTATATAAAGTGATTTTTTTTTCATGATAAGTTTTACGGTGGTTTATAATAATGTATAATGTAAATTTATTTTATCAACCAAGAAAAAATTATATCTGAATTCGAGATGTAAATTACAATTTAATTCTTTCTTTGTTCTTGTGTGCTAAAAATACCAAAATGAATTTAACCCAATTATCTCAATGGCCTTGGTATTCACTTTCGAACCAATTATAATCCAAACCCAAGTTGTTTCCCATGTGATACTTGCCCATTCAAATATGGAGAGAGTTCGGCTGTGAATTTAGGATTACTAGATAGAAAATCGTAGAACTAGAGTCTAACTAATTACTTCAGAATATCTGCTCACGCTTCAAGAGATAATTCTCACATTAAATTTCAACAAGTTTATGCGTGGTAGAATGATCTTATAGGGTGGATGGTTTAGCTAAAAATAAGTTTTGCTTTTACAACAGTTCCTATTATATCTTTGAGATTAATTATTAATGTCAAATTTTGCAGTAAAAGAAGTCGCAATAGACCAATTTCACCTTCACACACATTGAAAGAGAGGGAGTATACTCTAAAGAGACTGAACAATTAGTTTATATACAAAACTTTGGAATTTTTCATCTTTATCTTTTGGTTTATATGTGTTGAAAATTCCAGAGTAAGAATATTTTGCAAATGTTTTCATATATTTTTAAAAAGTTGCAGTTCATGTTACATTTCATTTCAACTCTTATTTCTCATTCCGGTCGACTAATGCTGGAAAAAACATGCCAAGTAAAATCTGAGTGCATATTTCTCATACCCGGTCCGTCGACAAATGCTTTCGATAAAATGATCTGCCAAAGTTTCTCATTGACTCGTGGTACTCTCCTTACTTACACGGCATACAACCACCATTTTACCTCAACAGAACTTCCAGAGCTGTGTGTGTAAGCAACAGAAAAGAAAACAGGATCTCATATTTCTCGTCATGAAGTACACTACTGAATCTTTTCTTGACACATTTGGAACAGACCTGTCCTTCATGATTTATTTTGCAGTTATCTTTTTGCAATATTTGACCTATCCATGACTAAAAATCTGAATGATACAGACAAACCAAGCTTGAATGTGTTACGGGAGAACGACAAAGGGGACATTCAGGCTTTTCATTGCACCACTCCATTATGCAGTTCCTACAAATAGTGCAAATCAAAACAAAAAGGTAAGAGCATTATGTCTTTTCCCTCTTCTTTCACATTTACCTTTCTTTTTTAGTTTTTCTATAAAGAGAAACACTCAGGAGTCAATACCAGCAAAATACATGACCACAAGGTGTGGCTGTTGGATGTTGGCGGTTGCTTAGGCAAAGCGTGCATTTGCTTGGACTGTTTCCCTGAGACTGAAACAGCATAAGAGTGATTTGTTAGATTAATAAGTTTAAGCCAAGGAAGTTTATCACTTCTCTCTAGGTCAAATAATCTAAATGAATTACGTAGAACACTTAATTCTTGAAAGTAAAATGAATTATACCTCTGAGGTTGATGTGGATTCAGCAACCAATCCATACTTCTCAGTTTCAGCAGTTATTAGATTGCCTTCCTCATTTAAAACAGGTAAACCTCGGCCTAAAGATACAAAGAGAGAAGATTACAGCCAACAAGTGAAAAAGATTGACCGGAAGAAAGGAAAGCTAACACAGAGAGACCAAAATGTTGATCTACTAGTGCATAGTTACAGACCGAGAAAAGGTACATGACTGCAAAGACACAAAAGTAACCTTGAAGACCAAAACCAAATTTTGTGACTTCATGAAGCATAATTACTCTTTCTGCGATTGATCGCATCTTCCAAATCATAGAAAACTGCATTTTGAAATTAAAATCCTTCTCTCCTCTATTGGTGTCAAGCCTCAGTCACACACTCACACCCTTGGAGCATATGATGGAAGTCCATAATGGGTACAACTATTCTTTTTCTTCAAACAATAAAATATTTTGTATTTTGGGGTGACAAACCTAAATAAACATTTAGCGCATGATACTCAGAGAAAGTCCTGAGCATAAGTATATGCAAAAAAGTTTCACCTGCAGAAGTTCGATAGGTTCCAAAGGGTGCTTGTTGAGCAGAAGTTGAAACGGATGATAAACTACTACGTCTCAGACCTTCAGCAGCAAGAATACATAATTGAATTAGAAGGAAGACCCCTAGTATTTGATATCTGCACGACAAGAACATTTTGAGCAGCCAATAATGTCCAACTGTGATCTTTATGAAGACAAGGAGCCAAAAAATCACTATTTCAGAAATGACTATGTGCCAGACATAGAATCATCCACTACTGTGAAGTTTGATACAGAAAACGTTTTAAACAGTACATGAAAGTGAAATATCTGACTGCCACATCCCAAGGCACA
>JAJOOO010020210.1:0-10984 GCA_029582685.1 Solanum piurae
AAAAAAAAAAAAGTGAAAGGAAAGAAATTTCAAATTTTTATTACCTGTGAAAGTATTGGAATTGTGGCCCCGGAAAGAATAGCTGTTGTAGAAGAGAATAATAACAAAGGATTAAGTAAAGAATTGAAAATCGGCAAAGCTATATAAATTCTCATGTTAATGAACAGAAGATCCAGAAATAAATTTCAAATAGAGAGGTCCATGAACTAAATGAAAAATAATACAAGCCGTCAACAAATTGGCATTTCGAGAGCAACTTGTTGAAGTCTTGTCAAAAGGACTCTTAGTATTTTGTAAGCAATGAAATGTCTTTAGAGGTTTGCTATTACTTATGGTACTCCTTTTCAATAAACACTTCGATTAAACATAATCTACTTAGATAATTGTGTTTCATAGCATCTTCAATTTTAAAGGATATCACTTTCCTTTTCAGATTTCTAGGCTAACATTATACAAAGTAAAAACTTTGAACTGAAAAGTATTAGAAGTGCTCTATAATTGCTTTGAATTTTTTACTTTCAAAATAATGTCTTATTTCCATAGAAGTTAATTACCTATTACAGGAAACATTGCAGGTAACTCCCATCTAATTAGTGATAAAAGCACATGAAGAAATAATGTTTTGATGAATATCATAGTTGACAAAGAGACATCCAATTTGAGTAACGAAAATACTTTAAAACATCTACTGCATATTCTAGTAATTTGATTCAGCATAAACATTGTATTACCTCCAGCTGCCATGCCAGACGCAGCAGCAAGAGCCTCTAATAGACCAACAGCAACATATGGAATTTTTGGAAGGGAAAGCATTTCATCAGTAACCTTGCCAGTATGATACCGTACGTATAGGATAGAGAAGTATACGAGTACATAGCTGGGTGAAAGGAGGCAGAAGAAGCAATTAAGTTATTCCAACCATCAAACAAAACAATTGGAAATAAACAATCAGTAACAAATGTGTCTACAAATTTTTATTATTGATGCATTGTACTCAGATATTCAGCATATCCAGCGTGAAACTAAAGAACTTATACATACTTATGATTTTTATCTTCTTAAGTCTTAGTAATGTGAGTTAAGTGATAGAGGAATATTTACAATTACTTTAGTCACACTATCAAAGTGTTCACGAATCCCCGTTCTGCCGTCCAAACAAGCCACCCGTTCAAAGTTCCGGGGTTGGGTCAGATAGGACCAGATCCTTGCACTTTCAATACTACCTAAAGTTGGCTTAAAACTGAACTTGTGTGGCTGTTAGAAAGTTAACTATAATAACCAATTCATCAGAACCAATGTGACATTAATAACAGTTCTGATTCAATTCATTTAAAGCATCATTTGAACCAAATCTGGAAACCAAGCAAAAAAAGGTACAGGGCACACAATTCAATCTCCCCTAATAAATTGCATAATAAAGTTACCCCATTCATCAAGTATCACAAACAATGTAGAGCAAAATCATCCTGCAGGAGCATTACTTTTTCCAGTGACATTGTATATATAGAATAAGCATACTGTTAAACTTGTTTGTAGGGGTAATACTTAATTTTTCCCTTTTAATTATCACAAATTAGAACCACTTCTTATTTCCAACCACAAAGATTAACATTGAAGGGAACAGGGATTTAAATTTAAAAAGGAAAATTAAACAAATGCAAATATGTCACACATATGTCTCAAATATACAAAGCAAATTTTTAACTACCATTAAGCTAACACCAACATTCTGCCTATGGGATGACCCCAATCAGTGTCATGGTCAAACATAGTGCTTTCTTGATGAACTTGGTTAATAAATAAAATTGTACTCATTTTTGACATGATGGTAAACGTTTTATCCTAATAAGTGGTTCGATTCCCAAGAACAACATGCACACACATTGTGTTGAGGTATTGTTGAGTAACAACTACATCCTACCAATGGTGAGGCTTAAGTGATGGGTCGAGCATAGCTCGGATTAGAGTCAAATATAGCACTTGATGGACTTGATTAAATAAAATTATCATATTACTATTAATTACTATAACTTTTGGCAGACAACATTTTACCTACCTCCAATAATTGATGATATATCATTAGAATGACTAGAAAACTATGGTAATATGGTCCAGTGGGTCCAAGGTGCAGTCAAAAGAATACATTCTAGGTAGGGAAAGTGATAAATTGAAAGACTAGGCAAAGTTTTATTCTTTCATTGTGAATCACTAATACTATGCATTATCACGACGGAAATTACTCTATTACCCCCATCTATGGAAAGTATGACAAGGACTGACACTGACAAAAATAGGCAGTACCTTTATATGACTCTATTACCCTTGACATCATTTCACGTGACCTTGGAATTTTCTCACGTGGCTTTCCATTTTCTTTATTTTTGTAAATGAACTTGTCTTTCAGCTAAGGGGACACATTACAAAATGGATTTACATGGAGCATTACTAAGAAAAAAAAACATATTTTTTTTAACGTGTGCGAACCCAAAGGGTTGCGGTTGCGGGTTTTCATTGTCATAAAAAAATAAGTTAACAATAGCAATAATATATTTAATATAATTTCATAGGTAGAGTTTGGAGATGATTAAGTGTACGCATAACTTACCTCTACATTGTGAAGGATGAAAGACCGTTTCCAAAAGATCATAGGTCAAATAACACACATCAAAACCATTTCAAAACAAATATATTTATTTCATTTTTTTTAGTATGTAAAATCTATATATTCTTAATTTACATGAAAAATACTATATTTTACAAATTGTTTCTCATACCAATTGTACAAATTAAATGTACCTTGCCGCTAGATATATTTTCTATTTCTCTCTTATATTTTTATTATAATTATAATTATGGTTTCCTTTCATTATAATTTTAACATCTTTGACCATGTTATAATCCCTACTTATTGGTTTTTACTTATCACATTTCCTAAAAATAGTTATTATTACACAAAAATTTAAAAATAAAAAAAGAGAATCGGTTCACTAATTTTACTCTAATAAATGTGGAATACGTCAAATTATTTCTTAATTAATGTATTTCTAAAATACGTGGAGAAAAAAAGGTGGCAGTAAAATAGAACTAAAGAAATAACAAAAGATAGTCGACTTACACTATCCACTCGGGTCACCCTAAAATATCGCGGAAGGTAAACTCTCCTTCATGAAAAATTTGCGGGTTAACAAGGAAACAAAAAAAAAACTTATATTTCAAATCTATAATAAAACAAAAAATAACATAAGATTGTTAATTATATTTTCAAATCATCATTTGGTGCTTGGGTCAGTAGGAGATAATCAGTATTTTTTTTTCATTCGATATTCAATGCATGCATTTAGACCTTGATTAAATTTAAATCGCGTATTGTAAGGTTTATTTGAAGGTGGTGCTTCCAACAAAAATTTCTAGATACCTTTAAAATTAGTTGAGGCGTGCTAAGTTGGTCAGTTATATTAAAAATATATATTTTCTGAACTCTCATTTTACTTTCCAAAAATTAATAAGCAATATTATCCATTGAAAAATATAGTAAAAATATTCATAACTAGAATTTCTTTTTTGACTAGCTCAAAGGTCAAAAAAGGAAATAGACTCTGAATAGTTATTTTATTTTATTTATCTATTTTCACAAATTAAGAAAATTCTATCCCTTTTTTTCTCGTACCAACTTAGTGACTTATTTGATTGAGAATAAATTATCTCAAAATTAATCATTTGTTATCCTACCCATAATATAAATAAAAATAACATTATAATTTTAGAATAAGTTATTTTATAATTTTATTATAATCAAACATGAAATAAACTCATCTAAAATTAATCTGATTATTTTTTATCGCTCTACAAACAAGCTATTAGTCTTAAATAACTACGTAAAATAATACTAATAATCAAATTTAGAGTTCTAAAGCATGTTACTAATAGTTAAGTAAAAATATAGTTCTAATTATATTTTTGTACCGAATCAAGAAGGATCAACTAATATGAAACGAGGGAGGGAGTACTTGTTATGAAAAGAAAAGAAAAAAAAAATTACCCGAAAGTGGCGAGTTGAGCCAAGAAGAAAGGATAGTTCCTCAAAGGCACTAACGCCAACTTGTAAAGCACGCGATTCCCTACACCTAGCACCACCGTAGCCGTCGCTGCAACCGCCACCTCCGCCCGCCGATTACTACTTTTCCGGTTCTCATTAATCTCCACAACCTGATCTCCCACCGCACACCTCCTCCTCGTCCTCCATTTCACATTCTCTCCGCCATCGCGTCCGCCGCGGCGGAATACCCCCGTCGATTCCGCTGCCGCAATTATGTAAAATTTCGTTCTCGTTGATCTGCTAACGATTGAGGTCGACCGGAGAGTATTGCTTATGAAATGACGAACAGATGTGGAAGAGAGATAATCCGGTGACCGGACAGCTGGAAGTTTTGTTACCGGAATATGATACCTTGCTATCGGCGACGACAATTCGCCGGTAATTATCCGGCGAGTACAAACCGACATGGTGAGATTGTACAATTATCAATTACGAAAATACGTAAAACAGATTTTTTTTCTCTTTCAGTTATTAATAATAAGAATTTTGAGAAGAAGCTCTTATATAACTCTTCTTTATTTTTTTTGTAATATGATGGTGATTACGACAGAAAAACACATAAGGACAAAATAGGAAATTAAAAATTATGTCAGATTTTTTTATTTTAATTTGGAAGTTACAACGAAGGAAACAGATTAATATAGTCATTCACATCATAGCATACGTAAGCATTTTGATTTTATTTTTTAATTTCAATTTTGTGGAAGTCTTAAATTCGAAATGGAAGTCTTCAAATTTGCTCACATGACACACATTCTTTTTATCGGTGTAGAATTATATACGAGAACTAGATGCTCAACTTAAAATGTTTGATAACAGTGCTAAAATAATGAATTTATCGATTCCATAGCAATAATATACAACTTTGAACCTAATAGTCTGTCTAATAATCTTTCGAAATGGGGAATCTTTTGTTAGCAATAATCATGATAGTAATTGTGGGAAGCTAGAATATAATATATGAATTGATCGAACTTAGTAGCTTTAGTGTGTAATTCGTTTTAGGTGACAATATTGACTTGCAAAAAAATACTAAAATATCTACTTATTTCATTTATTTGTGCCGTTATTTAAAGTTGACGCAGCCTTTAGCCATTGGTTTTTATCAAAAGAATCTTGTTGGCTTTTTAATCTTTTAATGTGTGGTCCTTTTTCAGTAGTAATAATAACTAGAATATTTTATGTAGAATAATTAACACTTTATTGGTTGTGTTAAATCATTAGTGAAGGTCCCCTACGTTGAAAAGGTAATTTAGTGACTAGAAAAAAAAAGAGAAGAAGCTTTTAAAACATATAAAGACAATAATTGTTAGCACTTTTGAAATAACCCTTTCAAAGTTAACTAACAGATCACTCATTCTTCTATTGAGAATAGGTGCACGAGTGACAACTCTAACACTCTGTTTGGATCATTGTTACTCATTGTTTTATAATGTATTGTATTATATTGTACTCTATTGTACTGTATTGTATGGTAGATACAATGTTTGGCTAGACTGTATTGTTTGTTGTTGTTTAATAATATTTTTATTGTTTGATTTGACTGTATTGTATTGTAATTTATAAATTTACTAAAATATCCTTAATTATTTTAGGGTAGGAGGTTTGACTAGAATTAAATAATATAAGGTAAAGGGTAAAATAGTATTATGAAATATTATGTAAAGATATAATTGGAAAAAGAAATTAAGTAACAATGGGAACACACCAAATTGATTCTTCCATAAAATGGGGGTTTTCATTGTTACGTAACAACGAAATTTAACAATACAATACAATACATTTTAAGTAACAATCAAAACAAACATTGTAGGTATAGTAACGATACAATACAATACAATGGGTAACAATGATCCAAACAAAGTGTAAACATCACACATCCACTGCCTACCTACCATTTAGGTGGCACCAATAAGGAAGTGTCGCGGTTGCTCCACTCCACGTCAGTCTCATAAACTAATTCATTTCAATTTGTATGTCTAATTTTGAATTGGTATGAAGTTTGAGAAAGTAAAGGATCTTCTGAAACTTGTGGTCTTAAACATATCATATGGAAAGTTGAAGTTAAAGAGTCTCTAAAAAAAGAAAAGAAAAGTTTATTTTGAAACGGACAAAAGAAGAAAGTAGGACAAACAAATTGAAATTAAGGAGTACTTATTTCGAGTTCGATCTTGAGGATAAAATCGCTCTTAGTAAAGAGCGTAAAACCCCAAAGTGGAGCTTTCCAGCACGAACTCCAATTAGTAAGGTTCCAAAGCAAATACGTAACACATTATGCAACAACAACAAACCAAGTGCAACCTCAGAATCTGGAGAGGGTGGTGCGTACGCGGGCTTAAACATTTTTTTCATCAGTCTTGAACATTATGGGACACAAAAAGACTACTTGGATAACATTTGTCTAGTCTAGTTAATTTATCCTCAAGTTTAGCTCTGCAAAGATAAATAAGCTAAGATACCAGAGCTTGCAAATTAAAAGAACTATCTTCAAAAAGCAAAAAATATGTGTTCCACTAATAATACAAAAAGAAGTTGGAGAGAAATTCCTTGCAGGTTTCAAAAATTATCTTCACAGCAGTAAGAGAGTTGCAGCAACAAACCCATCGAAGAATTATTGTTTCCTTCCTCTTCCTTTCTTAGGTGCTTGTGCCTCCATTTGTTCTTTGCCACCCACTTCAGATATATCAGCTGCAACGAAGAGAAATTGCAGAGCATTATGATGACTGGAGCATCGGGGAGATGCAACTATGCAAGTATCAAATAGAACTTCTTAGGAATCAATACGCGCAAAGATAGAAGCATGTCTAACAAGGTACATGTGAGTAATTAGTAAAGATCAGATTGTCATTGGATGTTACTTATACCAAACAAACAAGGTACCATGTGAAGAAAGTTTGAAAAAGTAATACCGTCTGGACCACGAGACATCAAGGTGAAAAAAATGTTGTTAAGTTTCTCCATCTTCTTGGCATCTTGGGCTTGGTCAGTCTTAAACTTGATACACTAGCAAGGAATTAAAAATACGAACCATTAGAACAGGTAACCAATATGGAAAATTCCCTGACAAGCTCCCATCAAGCATGGGATACTGGATACATTAAATACCAAATGTCTAAAAAGGAACTATTACATATAAGAGCTACAAAAGTCCACAATTATGAGCTACCAGATGCATAAAAGGGAAATATTACATAGAGGAGCAGCAAATGTCCCTCTTTTCATTCACGTGAGAACAACAAGAGGAACCCAAACATCTGATGCAAAGACTGAATAACAACTTTAATCAACACCATGAAGAAATAGCAATGTCTGCAGAGCTAAAGGTAGAAAAGGGAGGGTTCAACTGACGCCCCTTTGTTTGAAAATTATACTATGCAAGTAGAGTGAGTAGTCTAAGTTAAGGACAAGGGGAGAAAAAAAGAAGAGTGAAACTCACTTGAGATAACATGCATGTATATCACTGATTTAATATCTAATACAAAAAAACATACGATAAATCATCATGTTGTCCTTCATTTAACCCGAAAACACGCAAACACACACACTCCACATAATAGACATTTCTTGAAGGTCTGTTAATAAGAACGATGATTACATCACCACGCTCCACAGGGAAAAGGGCGTATGGCAACACACACCTCCTATTTCCTCACTTTATCACATACCTATCAGCGATGCTGCTATGATTCCATACCTTTTTTGGGTTGGGCTTTGGGGGGAGGGGGCTGCAAGGTAGGAATAGGAACGGGCACCTACTAATTGACTCTTTCTAGTTTCAGCAGAGAGGAAGTGGAAGGTGATCATATTTTCTCCGTTCAATGACCACTTTACTATCAGAATTATACAAGCCAACTCAAACATTTCAAACCAAAATAGAACACAATTATTTTAGGAGTATTCTCCATTACTTTTCCATGAGAGGTACTTATAACTTAAAATTTTGGGTATCATCAAAGCTTCTGACAGAATGTCCAGTCACCCAAGTAAGCTGCAAAAGAGCTGAGGTATGTTCTAATGTTCAAACATAGGAGAACCAAAAGAAAAAAGGTTCATCACAAGCTAGGTAATAAGAGAAAAATAAAAATATGTTGAGGGGAAAAGGACAACGGAGAGGCCTCAGCGCTTTGACACAATGGCAAAAGTAGCACAATGAGGGATGTGTAGTGCGTGTCACAAGTTTGAATCCTGTTGTGGACCAAGTCTGGTAAAAGGATGGACTCATTATCCATCGAGTTTCTAAGATGGAAACTACGGGATTTTGCGGATATTAAAAAACCCATAGGGAGAGCTGAACTATAAAAGAATATGAGAGAGAAAGGAAACACATGGTAGGTACAGCATCTAGGGGCATCAAGGATCTTAAATGTGCCCTCTACTGAAGTTTAGGCAGATATAAGAAGCCTATAAGAGATTCCAGCAAAATATCTGGACAATTCTAAATTTGTGATTAGAGAACTAAAAAAATTGGCTAAGTCATTTATGCGACCTATCCTAAGAAGCATCACAAAAAATAAGCTTAAAAGTCATCCCCTAGTAATCTTAAAGAGGCAAAAGATGATACACGTCATCTGATAAAGCAGATCTCCTTGTCTGTCTGTCTCTACCCTTCGACTCCACACTTCCCCCTTCCTTTCTCCCTTAAAAAATTCAACATTTTCTTTTACTACTACATCTTTCACCCTCTTTGCTTTTTCACCAGAAGAATCAACTTCAAGAACATCCAAACAAAAGCATGTACATGATATAAGCTTTAAAAAGAAGAAAGAGAAATATGTGTTATTGTAACTATAGCAGAATGTGGCTTGTCAATGATACTATCCATTTGAGAAACAACAAAAAATATTATCTGGGTTACTATAATGTTTTCGCTCAGGTCCAGGGATTGCAGATGACTCCATTTTTTAGACCATAAAAGCTTTTCTCGAGATGCTACCTTATTGTTGGCATCATTGCACAAAAGTCGTGTCTTCTTTAGGTGTTAAACTAGTTGGTTCCATAATCCTTGGTCATAAAGGAAAGAAAAGACGTCCTTTAACATCAAACATAACCTGCTTTCCTCTTAATCAATTCTTTCCATGTACTTCCCAACTAAGCAGTGTTCTCATCTGATTCTCACTTTAACTCTTCCCCGACATTGAATCTATTTAGAGTTCTACCTTATCAATATTCCAGTTGTAGGAATTCTAACAACTTGTACACCACAAGAGCAATAGCAATTAAGAAAATGAACATGAAGTTATGAGTGTAATATGTGGTAAGGAGAAAAAGAAAATAATGCATATAAAATACTAACAGACACAAAACAAGAAATCTATTACTCGTTACTTCGCACATAAGCAAAAAAAATAACACTAAGATACGCCATCAAGCATGACTTGGATATCTACCCTCTCCCCCTAAAGAATGTCAACTTCTACTATGGAATGCCAAAACACTCATCTCTATAAAGCCTAACAGCATACAAAAAAACTACTACAAGATGGACCAAACACCTCAGCCAACCAGGTTTAAAGCTACCCTGCTTCCACATAAAACAAGAACAACAACTGCGCCTCAGTCCCTAGCAAGTTAGGGTCGTCTATATTAGTATTTACTTACAACATTGCTTCATTAAAGCACATCTTAGACCCATATTATACAAAAATAATAGTGGTTTTATTCATCACTCTCTTGATAGAATATGACCTTTAAAAACATGTCAATTTGAGCCACATCAAGTTTATGCAACCAAAAGGTATATCTGAGCCTCCCCAAAATATGAACATCTTCCCTCAATGATTTTATTGTAACCACAAAACGAGCATATGTATGCTTGATCTAATTGTTATTACATCATATGTCTCAATATGACAAATAGCATCTTCAATTGCATCGATTCCATCCCACAAATATAAAACAAGTTGATTTCAATCATCAAAACTTAACAGAAGCTAATCAGTGCTTCTTTATGAAAATTGTGAATTGTACTGCCAATCTCGTGTGGGATTGGAGTTTTATCACACACACCAGTAGGATTCAACAGAGAACAACAACAAAAGGAACCCAAACATTTGCACTAAATAGTAATGCAGAGGTAGAGAAGACAATAACTGAACTCCACCAAAAAAGATAGAAGTAATCAAAATTCAATTCAGCAACCCATGTGTACACAAGCTTCAATTGCATCAATTACATCCCCAAATATGAAACATGTTGATTTTGATCTTCAAAACTTAAGAGAAGCTTATCATTATTTCTTTATAGAACCTGTGAACATCATTGTACTATCAATCTCGTGCGTGATTGTACCTTTCCAACACACACAAGCAGGATTCAAGAGATCACAACAATAAAAGAAACCCAAGCACTTGCACTAAATGGCAATGCAGATATAGAAATAGCAGTAACAAAAACAATCGAAACTCAATTTAGCATCCATGTATGCACAATCTACTAATAAAATCACAAAACTGTAGCTAAAAATCACACGAAACATAAAAAAAAAGTTACCTCTTTATCATCAGTGACCTTGAGAACCAATTTACCATCAGAATGTCTGTATTTCATCACATAGCGAGTCTACAAACAAAAAAAATACCATCAATACATGAATTTATACGAAAAAATAAATGATGAACTCATCGGAGTCGAACAACACTTACTTTCTCGGGATCGGCGCGAAATAACAGTACGGATCTCTCAACAAAATCATCCCAGGAAGTGATATACACCATTCTTTTTCTCTCTGTATCTGCTATATATAAATATATGTCTATAGAACTGCTAATCGAGCGTTTTCTCGGTGACCGTTGACGACGCCGGAGCTATATTCAGTGGCCGGCCGGCGAGGTTTTCAACTTTTGCTGCTCAGGGGTTTGAAAAGTCTTTTATTGGTATGTTTAGAGTCGC
>JAJOOO010020211.1:0-10032 GCA_029582685.1 Solanum piurae
TCCAGCTAAATAATGAGTTAGACCTGAAACTTGATCTACCGTAGTAGTCTACCAAATAGTTTTGTAAGTTTATCGAAATATATCTTAAATACGAACCATTTTTTTTAAAAAAAATAAAAAACGAAACCGATTGAAGAACCAAATTCATTCAGTTCGGTGTGGCTTTTCAGTTGTATGCTCACCCCTAAGTCTAAGAAGCATTGAGAGGATGATCACACAACTTAAAGGAGCATTAAGTTGATAAATGAAGGAGAATTGTACATGTGACCTTGAGCAATATCTTTATTAAAAAAAAGTTTCCAGCTATCATAGTATCTAAATTTGGCTATAAGCTGAGGTTAGAGAGCTTTACCATTTTCATTGTAAAAAATAAAGATGTATAAATGGCACCGACAGATTCTGAAATCAAGTCATATGGATGTTAGAACTTTGGATCTGTATGTTTCAAATGTTCACATGCGCACGATATGTGGTCTAAGGGGAGCATTAGTATAAATTCACTTGGCTTAATGAGGAGATTGATTGCTTAGATGAGCAAGATGTTTGTTAGATGGATGGCATGGTTTGAGTAGTAGGTACCCGTGCTCCGAAATATGAACATATCACTGGGAGTTTCAGTGATGCCTAGGGGAAAAAGAGAAGTTCCAATGAGACGTAGTCCAAACATTTTGGAAGTGGATCTTGTTTGACATTTTCACTTGTAATGTAGGAAATGGGTGCTTATGCTGCTGGGTAATTGCTTATTGTTGTTTCAATATAAAGTATTCACTGAAATGGTTTCTATACTAACTCTCATCTGTCTGCTAGTATGATGGCTATAGAGTATCTGGCAAGAGTTTTTGCGTTTTGTTTCATACTTCTTCAACATATCATCCTTAGTCTGAACTCTTAAAAGGTCAATTATATGTGGTCAAAAGGTCTTTTCTATGGTAAATATTGTACTTTTGGAGGTGATGGATAATTCACTTCTTCTGAGAAAATTAGTACATTTCACATGGCAAGGGGTCAACAAAGAATAAAGTAATTTTCAGATAGTCACAGACCTGTTGGGCAATTTCAAGTAAGAGAATAAGGGGTCGTTTGGTACAAGTATTGATAACGCATGAATTAGTAATACATAAATTAGTAACGCAGGGTTTAGTAATGCAGGGATTAGTAGTGCAAGGATTATTTTTTGTCAAGTTTTGGTTCATTGCTTCCCGTTTAATCTTGTGTTTCCTATTGTACCCTTGTGCTATTATGAGATTGTTTATTTCATGTTATTGAGTCAAAGTAAATAACCGCCGGACAATATATATTTAACTAGTTAAGTTGAATATATATATTGAGGTATGATGTACCACTAAGGAGATAGTCGACGAACTACGTTGAATAAAAAAAAGGAGAAAAAATATTAGTGAAATGATTAAATTACACTAAACGAATTTGGAGAATTAAAAAAAACATTTATAATTATTTCAATATAATTAAAAAGAAAATCAAATTACAAAAGAAATTTAGGAAAATGAATAAAGGGAACAAACCTTGGATTAGTTATCCCTCCATTTCCTAGGGATAAAATAATACTCCCTCCGTCCACAATTAATTGTCATGGTTTCCTTTTTTAGAGTCAAACTATAAGAACTTTGACCAATATTTTACGATGTATATTTTCATCATATTGATATGCAAAAAATTGCAATTTATAGTACTTTTCGTATAGATTTTGAATATCTAATTTTTTTTAAAAAAATATCGAGTTAATGTAATCTAATTTAACTTTAAAAATTAGTCAAATTGACTTTCGAAAAGCGCAACATGACAAATAAAAGTGGACAGAGGGAGTACCACATATGGTGTATAAGTAATTCATGAATTAAACAAAATAAAGTAACCAAACGATGTGTTAAATGGATTAAATTTTAATCCATGAACTATTCTATTAATTACGTTGAATCAAATCATTACAGTTCTTCAAAATCAAATCGTAAATAATAATTTAATTACAAAATTGTTTTATTGATATCAGGTTATTATATTAACAGTTGGTGAATGAATTGAAATTTATTCATTTTTCTTATCATTGTTGAAGAATAGTAAAAAAAATCCACAAGTAAAATTTACCAGTCAATTTTCTAATACTTTGGAGGTCCATTGTTTTTTCATTTTTTTAAAAATTGGTAGGAAAAGTGGATTACAATGTGGAGAATCAAACACTCACTAATAAGGTGAAAGATCATATAGTCAACCAACTAAGTTAATAAGATTTCCTATTATTTTTTCATTTCAAAAAGTGCTTATAATTTTAGAAAAATGAGATTGAAAATGAAATTTGTTTTTCACAAGTTAAAAAGAATATTTTTTTCCTCAAAACACTTTTAAGTAAAAATATTCAAACTTAATTCAATAAGTGAAATGAGGGCATCCTTGAGTATATATAGGTTAACGGCCGTTCGGCCACAAATATTTTTGGGAAAAAACTTGAAACTAGTGTTTAGCCATATAATTTGTGATTACTTAGGAAATATATTTGACTGTTATAAAATAATATGTTGTGGATGTCCACTACATTAAGAAGTTATTCCATTACTTTCCTCCATTATGAAGATAATCATAATCTCCATAACCTACACCTTTATAACCATTATTCTTGTAACTTTTCACTTCCATAACCTCCCCCATTATATTCATGTTAATGTCATGTTTATGATTAACCTTTTGTATGCCTCTATGTTACACTATAAATAGAGGCATAAGGGTTCATATTGTAATGACTTGAAAATTTGGTGAAGACTTGAATACTTTGAAAAAAAAGAAAAGCTCTCATAGTTTGTTTCTATATTTCTATTGTTTTCATCTTCTATATTTCTTGTCTTAATTTTCTTTAGTTTTACAACATGTTATCAGCACGAATGTTCTACCATTGCAGGATTGAAGCAAAGTAAATAAAAGAAGGTAAAATAATTGTGTTTATTTTTCTCTCGAAAACAAGGTAAATTGTTGTGGAATCTATTTTATATTTTACTTGTGAATAAGGTGAATGATTAATATTATTGTTACTGTGCATTTCTTTTTCCACCTATGACTGTATATACTTTCTTTTTCCACCTATGACTATATATACTTTCTTTTGTATGTGAAACTTATTTTATATTTTATTCATGATTATGCTCATTGTTTTGGTTATTGCATGAGCTTTTAATTTATTTTATTTTGTTTGTGAAATATTATGGTTTCACATGGAAATTGAAAAAGGAGTGGTGTTAGTGAGCAGTTTTATTTTAGTGTAATTGAAATTATTATTTTCTTAGTGTGCAATTGATTCTTTGAGTTATAACGGTAATTCACTAGCTTAATTATTGTGCACCAAACATAATATAATATAATGCTATATGTAACTCTCTGTTTTGACAAGTTTAAAATATTAGTACACATTGAGAATATTTTTATTGTGTTTCTTTTGTTCTATATTTATTTGTGCATGTTAACCACAAAGTGACAATATTTTTTTAAGGCTCAATGGTGAGTCCTATTATATTTTGCTTATTATGTCATTGATTGAGGGTAAGACGAAGGATTCAAGTCCTATCGCACCAAGAGGGTAATACATCGGGTGAGAGTCCTGGTGCATCATGATAATAAAATGTTGGGTTGGGTCCCAACAAATAATGACCTAAAATGCCATCTTATGGGTAAAACGTTGGGTTCAAATCCCAAAGTTATATAATGACGATGTAATGATGACTGAGCAAATTGATATGCTCTTGATAAAAGTCATGAAATTTTTCCAATTGATTTGCTCCATTCTCTTATGTGAATGTGGTAGCAGGATATAATGTGTCTGAAAATGACAAGTGGTTAAATGTATGAAAATGAGTATGGTAAAATATTAATGGTCAATTGTGGTAATTAAAAGGAAGAACATTATGGGTTCTTAAGATGGTCCTTCAAATGTGAAGGTAATTTTTTATCATCAAATTGGTATGAAAGGTTATTGGTCACATTGGGTTGGTGCAACCCAATTTGACAATTTTGTAAATCCTCCATCAAAATAAAGAAATACAAAGTGGTAGTACATTTAGTACTTTTAAAGTGATGTTGAGGTGGGTCAAACAAAATTTGATAATGTCCAAATATGACTAATAAAAACTTATGGAGCATGTACAAATGATTATGGTCATTTCTTGAAGAGAATGTGACTTGTGTTCGTTTGGATAAGGACATGTTCATGTATGGATAGATAAATGTCACATATCACCTCTACGGGAGGTTTGAGATATTGAAAAATATATATATATTGACATGAATGGTCATTTTGGTCATATACTTTGAGTACTACATAAATATTGTGGTATGCTTTATTATGAACTGTTAGAGGACAAAAGAAATTAATAATTCTTTTCTATAAAGGTTGTGGCCATGACCAATATAAATATTGTTGTGTGGCAACACAAATTTGTCATTGGTTGTCAAGAAATATGTCTTGCATGTGATAATCTTAACCATGACAATAATAATAATTTTCTCCTTGAAGGAGATGGTCACCATAAGAATGGTTGTGTGAAATTTGTGGCAGTACACAAAATTAATTGAAAGTTTCAGAAGGACTAATTTGTTACTATCCAGAAAATGAAATAGTTCATAATATTGAGGTTGTAGTAAGTCTCAAAAGAAACTTTTTAAGTTTCGGAGGAATTGAAAAGATAAATTATTATATTGAGACTGTAAATTATTGAAAGATTAAATATCTTCAGATTACTACAATCAAAGCGGATTATGAATATTTACATAAAAGGTTACCTGCATTTCTCTTGTTTGTTATATAAAGATATGGGAATGATGAAGAAATCACATGCAAAAGTAAACTAGAAGTTTACTAGAATAAATATCAGTTGGCATAACCAGTTGACCATTCTGGTTCAGATGTGATGCAAAAGAAATTGAGAATTCACGTGACTATATGTTTGAAGAAATAAAAAATTCTTCAAGAATTCTCTTGTGTTGCTTGTTCTCATGATAAAATGATCATTGTACCAGTTAAGATTGGGATTGCATTCCTTGAAATTATTTGGAACATATAAAAAGGTGAATATGGGTCCGTTCACCTGCATGTGGACGACTTACTATTGTGATTTAATAGATGCATCTATGGTATGGTCTCATGTGCATTTGTATCAACTTACAAATTGGTTTTTGTAAGGTTGTTTGCTCAAATTGTTAAATTAAGAGCACAGTTTCAAACTATAAAATTATGGTGATAATACTGGTTGGTTTAGTAGAAATTGTTTGCCTCCAATTATAGCTAGATCATTGATTATGAGAACAAATCTCGCAAATAAAATTTGGTATGAGATGAGTTTATTTAGCATGTAAGCATCAAGCCAACAAGGTTCTCCCATCACAATTGGTTCAGGGTCAGGAGCCAAATAATTTTCATCTAAAAATTTGATGTGTGCACATATGATTTTATTGCTCCACCACGCACAAAGATGGATCCCTAAATAAGATTGGGGGTAAATGTTAGATTTCCTAACATTAGGGGGAGATGTGTTTAGCAGTTGAAAATTATGTGTGAGATGAATTATCTAGATCCTCGTTAAAAAAATATGAACTTGAAGTTCAAGAGATAATTTATTTGCAAAATGTTGCATATAATTTGCTTGATGTATTTGCCGACTCAATATTTTAATTAAGCTACAAATGCTCCAATAAATAGTCCTTGAAGGACAGAGTCTATGGTACGCCAGAAGCGTGATAGACTAATCGATTCCAAATATAAAACTCCTTGAGAAAGGAGAAGAGCAAATTATCAAAATAGTCATGATAATGAGGCAAGTGCTTTGAAAGAGCACTATGACATAACACTTCATAAAACCTTGTCAAAGGTTCAGGTACCTGAAAATGATGAAAAATGAAGAGATCTCGATAAGTTATGTCGAATTGAAATCGAATTAAAATGATCGTCGACGATATCTTTGATATAAAGTAGTACTCAATGCTATAAGTGGTTACGAGGATCTTAAATTTGAATCTGTCATATAATGTGGACAGATAAATGATTGACAATATAAAATGTAGTATTCAAGTATATTTTGTTTCACTTAGAAAAGTGATGTTTTTAAACTTATAATTCATAGATCAAAATAATATGTCAGTGGGGTACAAATGAATCATTGTGCGAAAGTATAACCGTAAGATATAAAGTACGGTTTGTGCCTTGGGGCATAAAGGGTTTTCGCAGAAGTCATGACATTATTAAATGGAGATATGTTCTCCAGTGATGGATGCAATGAGACTTATTTCAGTCTGGCAATAGATGAAATACTTGAATATGTATAATGACTAATTATCATGTCTTACTAGACGATGAAGGTTATATGAAAATTCTCGAAGGATTTAAAAGGTCTTAAAATAATTCCATTGAGTACCCAATGGTTCTGAGATTGCTTAACACAAAGAAAGAATCTTTTCAACCTCATAAAAATGATTAAAAATGTCATGTATTAGTGCAATTGATGCACTTACATATTGCTGATTATGCAAATGCTAGAAGATTATTTGATAAACATAACGAAAGTTATGTGAAATGATTGTCATATTATCATTCAAGTTATGACAAGAAACTAACAAAGCAAGTGACTCAACACATAAAAGATGTGTGATTTTCTTTGACAAGAAAAGATGAGCTTTAATAAAATTGAAATGATCAATCTCCGAGTCAGAAATAATTTGATTATGTAGATACATAATATTTATTTGATCTGCATAAAGCTCGATCGCAAATGGACTATTTATTTACATATGAAGGCGCAACAATATCTTGGAGTTCAAAGAATCAAACATTGGTAACCACTTCTTCAAATCATGCAGAAATAATACTGATCTATGAAGTAAGTCGGGAGTGTGTTTGGTTGGAATCATGATCTATCATATTCAGAAAATATGTGATTTTCCTTTGGCAAAGGATATTTTAGCCACCATATACGAAAATAATATTAAAGGGAAGATACAATCAAAGGAGATCGGACAAAGCATATTTCACCAAAAGTGTTTTTCACACATGATTTTCAACAAAATGATGAGATAGACGTTCAAAGATCCATTCAAGTGATAATTTTGTAAACTTGTTCACTAAAGATTGCCAACATCAATATTTGAGAAGTTGTGATACAAGATTGGAATGCATTGTTTCCGAGATATCAAGTAAAGTTTTTATCAGGGAGAGAAAAATACGCGTTGTACTCTTTTCCTTAACCATGATTATATCTCAATTGGATTTTCCTGGTAAGTTTTTTAACGAGGCAACATTCAAAGCGTATTAAAAGATATGTGTACTCTTTTTCTTTAACTAGGATTTTTTCCCACGAGGTTTTTTCCTAGTAAGGTTTTAACGAGGCATATTATCTATGGACATCCAAGGGGAAGTGTCATAAAATAATATATTGTGGATGTCCACTACATCAAGAAGTTATTCCATTACTTTCCTCCATTATGAAGATAATCATAACCTCCATAACCTCCACCTTTATAACCATTATTCTTGCAACCTTTCACTTACATAACCTCCCCCATTATATTCATGTTATTGTCATGTTTATGACTAACCTTTTGTATGCCTCTGTGTTACACTATAAATAGAGGCATAAGGGTTCATATTGTAGTGACTTGAAAATTTGGTGAAGACTTGAATACTTTGAAGAAAAAAGAAAAGCTCTCATATTTTGTCTCTATATTTCTATTGTTTTCATCTTCTATATTTCTGGTCTTAATTTGCTTTAGTTTTACAGCATTGACAAACATCTCAAATTCTCAAGTTCTAGAAAAAAACTAGAATTTGGGCCAAATTCTACTATTTGAAAATTTTAAAATTTTAAAAGTTACTCCAACCTTATATATTTTATGAAAACACCCTTTATTTATAGTTTTGAATTAAATTTCATTCTTAATTTGTTGTATAATATTTATATCGTTATTGTTATATACACATTTTATATAATTTTTATCCGAGCTTGCTTTTTGAAGTGATTTCCAATTACAAATAGTAATAATAGCTTTCACTATACAAATTACAAATCAATGATTTTTTTTTTAAAAATCATATTAATTATTTTCGTTGTCATGACTTTTCACGAAATATTTTTATTATAAAATAATAATACAAGATGAATATTTTTAGTAACTTTTACTAAATATTTCTCTCAGAATCTATGGGGCTGAAATTTCTCCCAAAACTCGACCCAAATAACATTTTACTTCCTACCAAACACACCCGTTGAGTACATGTTCTTTTTCCCCCAAAAGATTGTGTTTGGTCTCTAGGGCTCATGGAGACAGGCAGCAGCTGGTCTACTTGTCATTTCTCAAGGCCAGGATGATTGTGAAGAAATCCATTGTTGAGTTGTGTTATCTGAGTATCCATTCTACCTCTTTGATCTCCAACGCAAGGTAACTTTTTTTGGGTTTTTCTGTTTTTCAATCGTTCAAATCGGAATATTTAATGGAAACAGCAGCGAAAAAATCCATGATTTCCGGCAATACAAGGGAAGGGATTGATAGAATAAGTTCATTGCCAGATGAGGTAGTCCACAATATACTTTCTTCTCTTTTAATATTTGATGAAGTAGTTCAGTTGAGTGTATTGTCCAAAAGATGGAGATATATATGGACTACAATGCCTTACTTGCACTTTGATATTGATCGATTTTGGCTAGAACGGCCCAATAGTGGAAGGAGGATTTATTTTACGCCACCAAAGGAAAACTTCAAAGACTTCATCAATTGGGTCTTAATTTCCCAAAGGGAGACTAAGCTTGCCAAGTTTCTACTCTGTGTTGCTCCACATGGTTACTTTGATAAGATGGAGATTTTGCGGTGGATTCATGCAGCAACGAGGAGAAATGTTCAAGAAATTGTGTTACAAGTTACTCTTTCTGAGCCATTAGAGTTACCAATTTGTCTTGCAACTTGTGAATCTTTGCAAGTTTTAAAGCTAAACCTGCCCTACAATATACTTAAACTGCCTAATCATTTTGGATTTCGTCAGCTGACATTGCTCCATCTCGAGGACGTTGAGTTATCGGACAAACATTCCCCAAATTGCTTCTTCTCAAAATGTCATCAACTCAAAAGTTTGTTCTTACATGAATGTGGTTTAGGAGCTATGACACTACTTTCTATTGCTTCCACATCTCTTAGGTCTGTTACTATTAGAGCAGACTATTATTATGAGGATGAGTATGGCAAATGCGAACTCAAAATTTCTTGCCCCAATCTCAAGTTCTTAAATTATGAAGCTCCAATGCCAAAGGATATAATCATCGAGAATCTATTTTCAATAGAAGATGCTAGTATCGTCATTACCAATACACGTGCAGTCTCTGAGATATTTGTGCATAAGATGATCGAGGAGGTTTCTTCTACATCAGTTTTGGCACTATGCAATGCTTCTATTTTGGTAAAGTTCTCTTCATAAAAGGGGAATACAATTATTTAAAAAGATATAAACAGTCTATGTACATTTTTTGAATACTGAGTACATTTTTTTAACTTAAAGTCTCAAGTCCTTATAAAAAATATATTAACAGTCTTAAGTATTTATCGTTAAAAAAATACCTTAAGTATTTTCTAAGTTGTTTGGAGGGCTTGTTGGTAGCTTTTCAATTAGTCTCTTTATTACTAATACATTTCTCACTACTTAGCTGTAAAAAAAATAATCTAATAAGTTTCTCACTTCTTAGTCATACGAAAAATTCTCATTTCTAGTATTTTTGTTTGTGTAGGGTATGTATAAAGCAACTAGCAAAGAAAGGCTCTCCCTCGTCTCCTTTTATAAGTTGAAGACTTTAAAACTGTATGCGAGAGTTGATGGTGATTTTATGCAAGCCATGATATTATTGCTCAAGTATTCTCCTAATCTGGAGGTTCTACAGTTGCTGTCTTATGAGGTAAAGCTCTTCATTTTTTTATCACAAATTTTGTGTACAAATTCCGTTTCTTTTATATTGTAGTCGGAATGACTTGTAAGTTTTGTATAATAAAACTAGAAGTTGATTA
>JAJOOO010020233.1:0-15277 GCA_029582685.1 Solanum piurae
TTAAATTTAATTTTTATGTGAAGAAAGCTTTTGAATAGTGATAGATTTGTGAAGTGAATATCAACAATAGTGATGCCTCTCTACCTTTGTTTGACTTGGAAAAGAAGAAGAAAGCTTTGAATATTGATAGGCTTGTGAAGTGGATATGACAAGATCTTAGACAATTATGTGTTAATTCTGTTTTTCCTTCTATTTTTAATTTTCATGATTAAAGTCGCAATGATATGTGTATTGTATTATGTTTTTCTTTCTTTCATTTTTTATTTCTTGAATAGTGATAGAATTTTGAAGTGGATATTGATAAGAACTTGGATAATTATGTATTGATTTTTTTTCCCTTATATTTTTTAATGATATGTGTACCATACTTTTTCTTTTTTTCTTTCTTTATTTTCTCTCTTTTTATTCTTATATATCTCTATGATGCCTCTTAAATTTAATTTTTATGTGAAGAAAGCTTTTGAATAGTGATAGATTTGTGAAGTGAATATCAACAATAGTGATGCCTCTCTACCTTTGTTTGACTTGAAAAAGAAGAAGAAAGCTTTGAATATTGATAGGCTTGTGAAGTGGATATGACAAGATCTTAGACAATTATGTGTTGATTCTGTTTTTCCTTCTATTTTTAATTTTCATGATTAAAGTCGCAATGATATGTGTATTGTATTATATTTTTCTTTCTTTCATTTTTTATTTCTTGTGTATCTTTATTATGCCTCTTAAGTATAATTTTTATACGAACTTAAAATTTAATTCGAAGTACGAGTAATTGAATTTTACAAGTATGAGAGTTATTTGTTGTACAATTTCTATTTGTATAATTTGGTCTCTTATTTTTCCTCATAAAAATATCAATAAAAAAGTAATAAAATAAATGATATAATAATATTATAACCAAACAACATGAAATAACCTTTATATATATATAATTAAATTACAATTACTAATATAAATATATGAACACCGTTTAAATATGAACACAAGGCTGAAAGGCTTATGCTACTCTTATTTTCTTGAAAATAAATATTAACTTTTGTTCTTCAATTGACAATATTTTCAAAATTTTGTTGCAATAAATCTATAAAAAGGTATATGATTCTCTTATTTATATTTAATTTTTCATAGGTGTTTTTTATATCAAAATACCGGTATTATCATATTTTTATTTCTTTATCCTCATTATAATATTTTTATTATATATAATTATGAAATTACAATTTTTACTATAACATATTTATGAGTCTTAATTATGAGGAGGAGATTAGTTTTTATTGAGTAATAGACATCAATACTTAACATTTAAATCAGTAACAGATTTGTTTCATTTCTTCCATTGTTAAAATAATTATTAGCAAACTTTAATTTAATGAAGTTGAATTACTACTACTTTGTAGTTTGTATAGTACAATTCTTTTACCTTTTTTTAAAAAAATAAAAATAATAATATATATATATGTTCTTTTACTTGTACAACATATAGGGAGAAAAAAGAACAAAACAGTAGTAGAGACATTAGTGAAGGATAAACGACATGGAAAGAGTATATGCGAGAAAAAAAATGTAATACAATGGTTGTTTTAGTTTCTTTTTAATTTTCATTTCATTTTTATTTTATTTACTAACAATTATAGTTTTTTTTAACTTGTATTTAGATTAAAATAAATTTAAAGGGTTAATTGCCAATAAATGCTTGTATGTATGTGTAATAATTTACTACGAAATATTTGCTATGTACAATAGAAATGAAATTAATTAAAGGATATATATATTATAGCTTATTGCTTAACAATAAATTCTCTCTTTTGTTCTATATTAATTGTTAAGTTTAACAAAAAAAATTCATGTTGGTATTTATCTTGATAAAATAATATAATTAGAACAATTAATGATGTTACTCCATTATTTTATTTTTTAAAACCATTCTTTAAAATTATTTAAAATAAATATAAATCGATTATAACTTGACAAATTTGCCCTTCTTTGTATTAAGTTCTTCATATTAATGCATATTTTTAAAAACATGACTTATTTAATCAATACTTTAAAAATAAATCAACACAAATAAGTTTATGCTATAATATATATTATATAAATATATATAAATGTGTTCATTTTTACCAAACAAAGATTCACACTTCTTCATATTGATTTATTTTTAAAACTTTCATTATATAAGTCATTTTTTAAAATAATGTGAATTAATATGAAGAAATTAATACAAAAGGACAAATTGTCAAATTATAATTAATTTATATTTATTTTAAATAAATTTAAAGAATGGTTAAAAAAAAATTGAAATAAGAAAGGTATACGTAATATTGTAAACCACAGGGAGGTGAGTTTTGTAAAATTTATCCCTTAAAAATTTAACCACCGCGCGAAGCGCGGACAAATTCCCTAATATATCATATGTCACATTATTTATGTATTCTTACTCTCATTAATTGTGGTAGGATGTGGTCATTAGTGGTTAATAACTTTTGTAACATCGAACTCATTATTCTACTTAACTATTCCTTGTAACTTCCGTAACTTTGGGATATTCATTTATCCAATTTACTATCCCATTATCTTCATATTTATTGCAAGGAATAATTCATCACCTATAAATAGTGATGGTGTTACTTCTTTTGATATAAGATATATACAAGAAAATATAGAGTGAAATAAAATGAGGAGTATTATATTGTGTTTACATTGAGATTAGTGTAGTGAAAGAGAGATTTGAAACAAAGAAAAATATTCTAAGTTATTCATTAATTAGCTATACAAAGAGAATAATTATATATTGAAGGAGAGTGTTCTTTTTGTCGAGTTTTGAACTCTTCAACTAATCCATAGTTACTTGAGTTGTACAATGTGTTGGGTTGTTGTATCCTAGAAGGGACAAGTCAAGAGATATATTATTAGATCGGTGTAGTTTATGCCGCAGTGGACTTCACTCTCCTTAAACACAACGAGATATCCACGCCTCAACCTAAATATAATTTTTATTCATTTTTGTCATCAACTGTAATTATTTTACTTGTGATATATTATGCCAATAATTTTAAGAAGATTCATATTTTTGTTACAGTTTGAAAAGGTGCAGATATGAATATAGGAAATCTCAAAATCATTGCTTTCAACATCGCTCTCTTCAAGATATGGAAGAGAAGAGATGTACGGATAACAAAATCTTCTACTTAAGTTGATATAAGATAGAGAAAGAATACTTTTTACCTAATATTTTTTATGAATACAGTGACACTGCTTTTCATGAAAAAAAATATTTAAATTCTTAAAATAGTGGGGCCCATGAAATGAGGAAAAAAATATTGTCAAATTCTGATTTTTGCATCTTTGAGAAATGCTCTAAAAAAATATTACAAGTGCATATTTTTTAGTAGCCATTTTGTGCTGAAATATTTGGGTGGGATAAAATTTATTCTTGAAATGAAAAACATCATAAAACATGTGATGACATTTTTTAACTTGTCAAGTCACATTATGTTAAAAAGGAATTTTGAAATACAACTTTTGTTGGTTGTGTGAGTTTTGTAACTAATTTTGATTCAAGTGTGTGAAAATAGTATGATATAGAAAAAAGTAAGTTTGCTAGCCTTATAAAAAAATATGAGAGATGTGACCGTCAACGTGACTTGATATTATGTTTGAAGTAAAAGTACTTAGTGTGTACAAGCAAACAAGATGAGAAAATTTGTTATTTGTTGGAAATGAGAAAAGCAAAATATATTATTTGCTTAGTCTACCGTGAAGATTGAAGAAATATTTTAGCTTCAATTAGTGAAAAAGTGAATTGAGTTGATCGTATTAAACACTTTGTTTTTAGAAATTAATTTTTCTTATTTTGATAAATTTTGGTAGCACTAATATTATCAATAGAGTACAAAATTATTGTTATAATGGTAAATTCAGACTCACGATGAGAATGTACAATATTGTGAGTATTAGGGCAAAAGAACGAGTATAAGAGTTATGTATCTTTGTTAATCCAATGTTGTGTTTATAGACCAAAATTGACTAACCAATTGCCTAAACTTGCTCCTATGAAAGAGGAGTGCTAACCTACTTGCAAAAATACAGGAGTGTAAACTAATGGCTGAAGAATAGGTCAAATAGTAGTAAACTTAATACAATAATTAACATGTGTTTCTATAGTGAGATCATATTGATCATTCGTATATCATCAATATTAATTATGCTAAAATTTGTGATAATCTTGAAGATTCAATGACTAAGGCCTTAGCAGGATAAATGGTCTGAAACATTGTAACGATTGAAACCGTCGTTATTTAGGAGAAACAAAAAAAATTGGGAAATTATGGGCCACTATCCCACCACAGCGGGCCAAATGCCACTAGGGCGGCGACGCCAGGGCGGGATAGGCGAGGCAGAACTTAAATTACGAGAAATTCTATTTTCTCCATCTTCCTAAAATACCTAAATAAGTCGTAAAACACCCTAGAAATCTCAGAAAAGCTGCTCTAAGCTTGGGAAGGAAGGAGAAGAAGATTTCTAGCATGAGGATGGTGATACCTTGTGGATTCTTGGCCAAATTCACCATCGTGAAACCCGTAAATTCGGAATTGAAGTAAAAAACTCCGTGCAATTGGTTGGCGCCAAGGTAGGCTAGGTTTTATGACTTGAGTAGTTTAAATCTGTGCTCACTGTGTAATATAGGTGAATCGATGGTAGGATTTATGCGTAGGCCTTAGTGCACCGAATGATTTATGATTTAAAACCCTAGGTAGAAGCCTTAGACGATGAATTAGGGCTGAGTATGGTCGAATTAGGGTTTGCATGAGGTGTGTTGATGAATAGTCCATTGTAGGTGATGGTTGTGATTCTATGATCGATTGTGTGATGTATGTTTGTTCCTGCTTCATTATGATACTTGTATGTATTTGAATGATGCATTGTTGACTACACTTGTTGTAAATAAGGATAGATGAATGATGAATGCCATGAATCATGACTTGTTGGTATGAACTTGAGAAGATACTTGTGATTGTGATTGTGGTGTATTGAATGGATTGGTTGCCACGTTCAGGCAAAACTAACTTGGATCAGTTGCCACGTTCCGGCATAACTAACTTGGATCGGTTGCCACATTCTGGCATAACTATGGGATTAGTTTCCACATTCAGGCGTAATTATGGGATCGGGTACCACGTTCCGGTATGCTAACTATTTGGGTTTGGGTTCCATGAGAGGACCAATGATATGCATAATTGTGTAGCTACAGAAATATGAAGATGTTGTTCGTAAATGTTAGTAATGTTGTATACGTTCGATATATGCCTATGACTATATGGTGGTGTTGACTTATATATGCTGCACTTAGTGGATATAGGTTATAACGACTTATATTTGATTTTTCTTTGTGTTAAGCGAACTTGTTAGGTATAGTGGAAGGGTAAAGTGTTCAAGGGGCGAGTAATGGATAACAGGGGTTGTTTGTGTGTCGTAATGGCGAGAGTTTGAGGTAGTGTATGTGTTGAAATGTGCTTACGTGGATTTCACCTTGGAGTAATAGATTGGGTTTAGTGGTAAGGAAGTTTGATGTAGTGTACTATGTAACCATGGTTGAGTAATGTGACGAGGAAGTAAGGGTACGAAGTGAGCGATTAGTTGGAATGCTTGAGGGTGTAATTGGGGATTCGTTAGTGGGTGAGAACGGTCAGGCCATGATCAAGAACCTGGTAAGTAGGTGGATCGAGAAGGTGGTTAGTAATCAAAGTACTGGTGTAACTTGGAAGTATTTTTAAGAGAGGGAAGAGGTGGAGAAACGAGGGTTCTATTGCATAATTGTACCAGTTGTTTTCTTATATTATGCGGTGGGTGTCGGGTTGACCGATGATGCCTACCAGTACGTGTGTTTGTACTGATACTACTCTTGCTATGTCTTTTGACATAGTCTGGATGCAGGTTGGTGATGTTTCATTAGGTGAAGAAGAAGAAATTCTCCAGCAACTTCTACTTTTCCTTCCGCATGGTGGAAGTTGTGTCTTTTATTCTTCTTGTCCATGTACTCTTAGTAGCTGTTGTACCTGTTGAGACTAGACCCTTGGGAGTTGTTAAATTTCTTTTCAAGTTTTGACTAAAAGTGTGTCTAAGGATACTGTTTTAAAAATCATATTATTAAATTTATCCCCGTTGTTCTTTAAATTTTCCGCATGTTTAACTATTGGGATATGAGGGATCTCCTACTTAGGTGTTAGAGTGGGTATCCGCGCGGCCCGGTGGGTTGGGTCGTGACAAACATATCGAGGGAGATAAAACAGAAGCTCATAAATTACTAATCATATATGAGGAAACTCAACCTGGGGACTAGAGATCCTATAATCAGGTTCAATGGAAGAAAGAATCATATGATGACTTGTAGTGAAATGCACTATGTATTTATTTTATTCAATCCCTATGATGTATGAATTCATTTATCCTATAAATATTTGTGGAGGTTGAATCTTTGAACTCTTAATGAAAGTATGCATCTCGTATTAGGGGGATGTCAAATTATAGGAGCAGCCTTGTAGGATTTCACCTACGTGAATGTGAAAGTAAGTCATTTTCTATGAGAATTGACTTGTTCTCAAAACCACTCATGAAAATCAGAATAGACAGCTCGAGGAATTTGCCAAGCTTCTACTTTTATGCATTGACCACATTTGAATACATCATCCGATTTTATCTATTGGTTGTGATTGTCTTGTATTGATTGTCATGTGCTTATAATCATTATATTCAATGTGTAATTACCTAGAAGGTCAGTTTTGTAGATTTTTATAAATTACTATTTTACCCCTCTAGATATTGGCCCCGAGTAATTCCTGATTATTTGGTGAAGTTGGTTTGAGAATTCTGAACTATTCGTTTAATTTAATTAATTAACAGATAATTTATAAATAATTAATTTACTTTGTAACTAATAGAAGAGGTCCATAATTTATTTAATACACTACATTACTTGACCCATATATATTAAAATAAGTAGTAAGGCATGCCACTTTTTATACTTAATTAATTTAGAAAAGAAAATAAAGAGAACGAAGAACTTACATGTTCATTCGGCGAACACAGACTAGAGAAATCGACAGCATTCAAGTAAGCAAATTTAATAGAATGCAACTTTATGCCTGCAACTAATAATTTCTAATTGCTGAAAATATAATTAGACTCAATCTTATACTAAATTGATTTGTTAAGGAATTGGAATTGGAATTGTTATACTGTTGAGAACCGTACCTATTCTATTGATTTTGAGGTTTAGTGGGGGACAAGGGTGGACTCTCCAATGATCTCTGATAATGAGTGGAATAAAAATATTTGATCCTACAAATTATTTCTGGCACTACTTGGTTCGGTTCCTTATATTTTTGTTGTTATTATCATATTATAATTCCAATTTTTGATATATTGTTGTAGGTAATTAAATACTTGGTGTATTGTATTATATGAATATCACTAGATTTATAATATTGGAGAAATTATGACTTAACCCTAGGTTTGAAATTTAAAAAAATATGAGAGTTGACATGTTAATTGGCATCAAGATTAGGAACTTGATAATCGAGTTGGGTGAGTTTTTGGGTCTTGGGTAGACATATAATAATATGGTTGTTGTTAGTTTAGATATCTTGTTCTGATTATTTATGTGAATAGATTGCATTGATTTGGAACCTCAATGAAAGGGGAAGGCTAGAGTCCCAGAGTGATTGTTCCATTATTTGTGGCATGTGGATTTCTCAACCCTTGTTAAGTGTATAGAATCATGTATTTCCTTGTGGTATGTGTTGGGGAGTAATGGGACTTGGTGATGGGTTGACTTGTCCATATTGAATAATTCTAATGTTGAAAAAAGGGGAATAAAGGGCAAATCGATTAATTATTGGTGTGTGATGTCTTGAGAATGATTTGAAAGGTTTATTAATTGATTGTTGATGTTGTATCATGATTGTGTTGTTGTAAATTATGCATTTTTATGAAAATGGTCATCTCCTCATTATTTGTGTGAACATGTCAATTGCATTGCTTCTGAGACATGATTGTGACAAGTGTTATGTGAATTGAGAAAGAATAAGAAATTAAAGAGAATGTACCATTTCAAGGGATGTGTCGCGCGCCACGACAAATATTATGATTTGAGGGACATGTCGCACGTCGTGACAAATTCTATTATCGAGGGATATGTCGCACGCCGCGATGGATTTTACTATTAATGGTCATGTCGCATGCCACGATAGATGCATGGACAAATATATCCCCCATGGGTCCTATAATACCCCGGATTCGAAACAAGGTAAATAGTAGCTTTTGGAAATTACAGGTGCCAACCCACGGTGGCCAACCACGGACCGTGGTTGGGACCACAGACCGTAGGTGGGTCCGTGGTTGGACACCTCAGGACCACGGCCTGACCAACGGTTCCTCCGTAGTCCAGGGTCCATAGGTCCCATAGCCCAAAACCCAGTCTCTGACCACGAACCACGGCCGACCAGGACACCGTAGGTCAGTCGATGGTCCGCCGGTCGTGGGCTGACATTTATTTTCAGGGGCAGTTGGGTCTTTTCCAATTTTAATTAAATCAAAGTGGTGCCATTTTGCCTAAGTCTAGAATACCTATATAAGAATTTTTAACCCCCAAAATCCTCCATTCAAGTCATTCTTTCAAAATCCCAACAGAATTCCCAAAACTCCTCTCAATTATTCTCTCTCTAGAAGTTGGAAGAAGAAGGAAGAAATTGAAGCTAGGTCAAGTTCAAGTTTTCAATCTTCAATCTTGGGAGGGCTTTTAATCAAGGTATAATGGCTTTTCATCCATGAGATCCTTTCTTTCATGGAGTCCCCTTGATTTCCCCTATTGTGAAGATGAAATCCCCAATTTTAGTTAGGGTTTCTTCCAATGTTGTGGGTAGTGATGAATGTTGATTCAATTGAGTGGATAATAATTATTTATGATTGAAATGATTGCCATGAAGGGAAACTTTGTGGGTTTAGGATTATCCATATAAGATTGATGAATTATGATGATAATTGCTTTGAGAGTAAAGCTTATGATATGAATAGTAGGTAACTGATGTTTGCATGGTGGAAGAGATACTTCCCATATGAATTAATAGGTATGAATGTATGAATGTGAAAGGCTTTCTCACATGAATGATTCTAGGTTGAAAGGATTGCTCACCTAAAATGAATCTAGACTAAAAGACTATGTAATTGACGAGGTTAGAGGCGACTACCCATGACCTCCATGTGAAAAATGATATGAGGTGATTTCCCATACTCCTTAGAATTGAACAAAAGGTGAGTCCCCATGTTCTTATTATGATGAATAGGCATGGAGGTGAGTACCCATGATCCTTATTAAAGGATGTGGAGGCGAGTACCTGTGTCATATGATGTGATTATGGAGGCGAGTACCCATGATCTCAAGGTAAGTAAGGAAAGAGGAGAATACCCATTAGCCTTTGTAAGCTAGGCAAATAGGAGAATCCCCGTGTCTTTAAATGTAGGTATGAATAATTAGAACTATGATATGAAGAATGAATAGCTTGGATTGTTGCTTGAGATGCCTTCCATGAGGTAAGCTTGACTAGAGGTGGATTGCCTAAGTCTTGACTAGGGATGAGTAAGGTTGCTTGAGAAGTGTTCATTACTTATTATGATGATGATTTATGTGCATTGATTATGCTTATGGTTTACGTTGACTAACCATTATATTTACGTTGTTTATGCTAGCCATCATAATTAGTACATATTTGTACTAATGCATACTCTTGCCTACATTCTTATCAAATGTACGGTCCGACGATATTGATTCTCACACTCGTGGCTAGGATCATAGTAGATCAAGTATTGAAGATTTGGTGAGTCCTCATAGTATTCAAGGATTTGATCACCATTTTTCTTTATGTCTTTCATTTCATGTTTGGACTATTGTATTGGCTGTGTCCCAAAATTTATTCATGTTGATTAGATGGTTTGAGATAATTGTATTAGACTTCCGCTTCATTTTATAAAGACTTCGATTGTATTAAAATGTTTTAAATTTCCGCTCATTAATATTATTTTAGGTTATGATATGATAAGTGACTTGTATGAGGCCTCTTGGGGTCTTGTACGCCTTGTTACATCTAGAGAGTATGCTTGGATCGTGACAAACTTGGTAATCAGAGCATAAGGTTTAGAATGATTCTAGGATGTCTCAAACCATGTCAAGTAGAGTCTTGTTCATAAGTGTGAAGCGCGCCATATTTATGAATGAGAGGCTACTAGATGTTTATGAAGCTTCACTTCTTCATTTCTCTAAGTCGTGCCATGGTGTTTAACTCTATAAAGTCTTTCTCCTAATTCTCACCCAATACCTTTTCAGGATATGACTACTAGAAGGACTAATGCTTGAAGGACAAAGGGAGACAATGTGGATCAAGAAGTTCCTCCCCAAGCTCCTCATGAAGCTCCATTTGATCCTTTGGCTAAGAATGTAGCCAATGCAAAATTTAGATCGTCTTTCCAAGTGTTGGCTCAAGTTGTGACGGTCCAAGCTAATAGAGAGGTGGTAGCCCCCGTGAACCCAAATGTGGGTACGACGGCGGCAAGTGTGAGGGACTTTACAAGGATGAATCCTCTAGAATTTTATGGATCCAAAGTTGAGGAAGATCCTCAAGAGTTTATCGATGAGGTCTATAATATACTTTCTATCATGGGAGTGACTCCGGTAGAGAAGGCGGAATTGGCCTCTTATCAACTCAAAGGGGTTGCTCAGATTTGGTTCAATCAATGGAACGAGGCAAGGCCGGAAGGAGCGGGTCTTATAGAGTGGGAAATGTTCAAGGGTGCTTTTCTTAATAGATTCTTCCCTCTTGAGATGAGAGAGGCCAAGGTTCTTGAGTTCATTAACCTTCGGCAAGGAAATATGAGTGTAAGGGAATATGCTTTTGGGTTCACGCAACTATCTAAATATGCTTCTTCTAATGTGGCAGATCGTAGGGCCAAGATAAGTAAGTTTGTGTCAGGGGTGTCCGACATAGTAGTGAAGGAGTACTGCACTGCTATGCTTGTCCATGACATGGAAATTTCTCTCCTTATGGTGCATGCCCAACAAATTAAAGAAGAAAAGCTCAAGGAAATATCTAGGGAAGCAAAAAGGGCAAGAACGAATGATGGTAACTTTTCATATTCTAGGTCCGGTGGATGGGGTCATCAAGGTTTCGGCAAAATTTCTCTAGGCAAGGTTCTTCAAATGCTCCTCCAAGGTCTAACAGTGAAAAGGTGTCTAACCCTAAGCCTCGGTAGTAGGTCCTTGATGCCTACTTGTGCTAAATATAGGAGAAATCATGAGGGTAAGTATCTAGCGGGCTCCAATGCTTGCTTTGGGTGTGGTAAGATGGATCACAAGATAAGGGATTCTCCTTCAGTTTCTAAGAATGAGAGAGATACTGGTCGTAGGGCTCAACCCTACCCTTCCTCCGGTCCAAGTGGGTTGGGTGTGAATGCTTCTAAGCAAAACCAATTCTATGCACTCCAGATTAGAGGTGATCAAGAGAGTTCACCTGATGTGGTTACCGGTATGTTTAAATTTTTTTCCAATTAGATGTGTATACCTTACTTGATCTCGGTGCTACCTTGTCCTTTGTTACTCCTTATGTAGCTATGAGATTTGATGTGCTTCCTGAAGTGTTGCTAGAACCCTTTTCTGTCTCTACCCCTGTTGGTGATTCTGTGTTGGCTGAGAGGGTATATAGAAAGTGTCCCATCTCTTTATCCCATAGAATTACTTTTGTTGACTAGGTAGAACTTGATATGTTAGACTTCTATGTCATCCTTGGTATGGATTGGTTGCATTCATGCTATGCTTCTACCGATTGTAGAACTAGGGTGGTTAAGTTTCAGTTCCCAAATGAGCCTATCCTAGAGTTGAAGGGGAGAAATTCTATGCCTAAGAGTCAGGTTATTTCTTGTCTTAAAGCTAGAATGATGATTTCTAAGGGTTGCTTGTACCATCTAGTGAGGGTGAGGAATGTAAATTCTAAAACCCCTTCTCTTGAGTCGGTCCCAATTGTAAAGAAGTTTCCAGAAGTATTCCCTAATGAGCTACTCGGTATTCCTCCCGAAAGGGAGATAGATTTTTGTATTGACCTTCTCCCGAATACGGAACCTATTTCTATTCCTCCTTATAAAATGACTCTGGTGGAACTTAAGGAGTTGAAGGAATAGTTGAAAGATCTGTTAGACAAAGGTTTTATCCGACCAAGTATCTCACCATGGGGTGATCCGGTGATGTTCGTTAAAAAAAATGGTTCACTCCGAATGTTCATCGACTATCGATAGTTAAACAAAGTGACTATTATGAACAAGTATCATCTCCCAAGGATTGATGATTTATCCAACCAACGTCAAGGGGTAAGTTATTTCTCTAAGATTGATCTACGATCGGGTTATCACCTGTTGAGGGTGAAAGAAGATGATATTCCAAAAAGGGCTTTTAGAAGCCGATATGGTAACTATGGATTTTTGGTAATGCTGTTTGGGTTGGCTAATGCTACGGCGGCGTTTATGGACTTGATGAATAGGGTGTTTAGACAATACCTTGACATGTTTGTGATCGTGTTCATTGATGATATTTTGATCTACTAAAGGAGTGAGGGTGAGCATATTGATCATTTGAGGATTGTATTGCAGATCCTTAAGGAACAACAATTGTTTCCAAAGTTTAGCAGGTATGAATTTTGGATGAGGTCCATAGCTTTCCTTGGTCATATTGTTTCAAGAAAAGGTATATAGGTAGATCTTAAGAAGACGGATGTGGTCAAGAGTTGGCCTAGACCTCTATTACCTTCGGACATTAGAAGTTTCTTGGGTTTGGCCGATTATTATCGACGATTTGTTGAGGGGTTCTCTTCTATTGCCTCCATATTGACGTCTTTGACTAAAAAAAAGGCTAAGTTTGTATGGTCCAAATTATGTGAAAAGTGTTTCCAAGAGTTGAAAGATAGACTTACTTCCACTCCAGTTTTGACTTTACCGAAATGGACAGATGGTTTTGTGGTATATTGTGATGCCTCGAGGATTGGGTTGGGATGTGTGCTTATGAAAAATGGGAAAGTTATTGCCTATGCTTCAAGGAAACTTAAGGCTCATGAGAAGAATATCCGACCCACGATCTTGAATTGGTAGTGGTGATTTTTGCCTTAAAGATATGAAGGCATTATTTGTATGGTGTGCATATAGATGTGTTCACCAACCACAAAAGCTTGCAATATGTGTTTAATAAAAAAGACTTGAATCTTCGCCAAAGAAAGTGGCTTGAGTTATTGAAGGATTATGATATGAGTGTTCTTTATCACCTCAGAAAGACGAATGTAGTAGGGGACGCTCTTAGTAGGTTGTCTATGGGTAGTGTTGCTCATGTTGATGATGATAGAAAAGACTTGGCACGAGATGTCTATAGATTGGCCCGGTTGGGTGTTCGACTAGTAGACTCCTCAAAGGGTGGTGTATGGTTCATAATGGTTTCAAATCATCTTTTGTAAGTGATGTGAAAGCTAAGCAATGTCTTGATCTGACTTTGGTGGAATTGAAGGAACCGGTACTCAAAAAGTCCATTGAGGCTTTCTCCCAAGGGGGAGATTGGGTACTTAGATACCAAGGTCGATTATGTGTTCCAAATGTTGATGACCTAAGGGAACAAATCTTGACAGAAGCCCATAGTTCTCGGTATTCCATTCACGCTGAAGCCACCAAAATGTACCGTGATTCACGGGAGATCTATTGGTGGAATGGAATGAAGAAGGTTATTGCAGGATTCGTGGCTAAGTGTCCAAACACTACTAGAAATTAGGCCTACGACAACAGATTTTTTAGCAACGCTTAAGAAACCGTTACTATAGAGGGTCTATTGCAACGGTTTGAGCCGTTGCCAAAAGGATTGGATATTATTGCTACGGCTAAGTAATAAATCCGTTGCCATTGTTTGAAAACCGTTGCAATAAACCTACATATTGTAACGGTTACGGTAACTGTTGCCATAAAGTCATCTATGGCAACATTTAATGAGAATATTTTTCTATTGGAACGGTTATTAAATCCCTCCATAATTTCCCTCTCTTATTTTGGATGAACCCGCCAAAAGCTTTTCATTCTATTTTATTTTTAATTAATTTTGTAAATACAATTTACTTTTCTCTTTTTCAGATATCGATACAAACGAGGCAAACATTTGCTAAGCTCATTTCCCCTCTCTTCAACAAGCAGAACACAAAAGTTGTCACTCTTCTTCTCTTTGACCCGATTTTTCATCCATTTGTGGAGCTTAGCAGAAGCAGAACACAGAGCAGATCGATGGAACACACAAGTTGTGGAGCTTTGCAGGGATATTAATCTTATGGTAAGTTCTTCTTGTTTGTCTTTTTAGGGCAAACATAAACCCATTTTTTGCTTCGAATCTAAGCCCATTTCTCTCTTCATACCTCTTGTGAAATCTAATGAAATGGAGGGTTGTATGTTTTCTTTTAAAATATAAGGAAATTGAGGTTTTCTTATTCAACTGCTGGAGCTCTCTTCTTCAATCTTTGAGGTTATAGCTGAAGAAACTACAAGTTTGAGCTTTTGAGGTTTTCTTCTTGAATCTCTTCTTTTGTCTTTAATCTTTGGGTGTGGTTAGTGTATTTGATGTATTTCTCTGATTGTGGGTTTTTTCCCATTAAGTTGTAGCTATTGTGGGTTTAATGTTTTGTTGGGGTTATGGTGAAATTGACTGCTCTAGACCATATTTAACTTGACATTGATGTTGTATTTCTTGTCCATGAGTTATTCAATCGGATTTGAATACCCTTGTATTGATGATGTCTTCATTGATTTCACCTCTCACTTGAGTAGGATGTCAAAAATTTACTTTCATTATTGTTGAAGATTTACGTTAGAGCAACATGAAACAAGAGATAAATAAACATGAAAATGAAATAAACTAAAATTTTCTACTGGTTGTGAAATGACCCAAAAAGTTCTTAAAAATGTGCTTCGGAAGTTACCGGAAACTTGTTTAACCGTATATAAAAATCCGTTTCATTTTTCGAAAATCCGACTTCATATTCTTGTTTAGGGGGTCAAATTGAGTGGGAAATGGGTCTAACCCAAATTTTAGAGCAACCGTATCAAAATCCGAAATTTCCAAGTGAAGCCTTTTTCGAGGGTCTACTTTGGAGGGTCATATCTCCTAGCACACAAATTATTGGGTGGCCAATAACATATCCATGGAAAGCCCTTTGAGTTAGCT
>JAJOOO010020291.1:0-23275 GCA_029582685.1 Solanum piurae
GAATCCAATATTTAATTGTATCTAGAACCTACTACAAGGCAACAAATATTGGTATACAATTCTTAATTACTTTATGATTTTTAATCCCTAGTTGTACTATGTTCAGTATATCAGATAATTGTTATGACTCTATCCCTGTATTGTTACTATTTACATTAACGTAATGGGATACAAAATACTGTATGCATTAAAAAAAACAGCTTCCAAACTAAAAAAATAAAATAATTTCATTCGTTCTACATCATAATTTGGATACAAAACATCCAAAAAAAAAAAGGGGATACGAAAATCTCATATTGTTACTGTTTACATTAACATAATGGGATACAAAAATATTGTATGCATTCAAATAAAAAGAAAACAGCTACGAAACTAAAAAAACCAAGCACTTTCAATCGTTCTACATCATAGTTTGGATACAAAACATCCTAAAATAGCTAAAAATATCAAACCATACAAAGATTTCACCGATTTCATCAGAAAAAAATCAACCCACTATTACAATCGAGATGTACGAATATATTATCCAAACAAATAAAATAATTGACAAAAACAAAAATACCTGATGTCAAAATTTCTTGAATTCAATGAAACTGACGATATTATTGATACAAAAATATTGTATGCATTCAAATAAAAATAAAACAACTACGAAACTAAAAAAAAATCAAGCACTTTCAATCGTTCTACATCATTGTTTGGATACAAAAAAAAGCTAAAAATATCAAACCATACAAAGATTTCACCGATTTCATCAGAAAAAAATCAACCCACTATTATAGTCGAGATATACGAATATATCATCCAAACAAATAAAATAATCGACAAAAACAAAAATACATGATGTCGAAATTTCTTGAATTCAATGAAACTGACGAAATTATAGTTGTGAATTTTGAAAACCTCCGTGAATATGCCGAATTCAACTCAAAGAAGCTTTGAAAATTATCAATTGAATGATTCGAAAGACAACTATTTTTTGCAATTTTTTTGGAATTCTTAAGAACAAGGCAAAAAAATGCTCGAAAGAAAAAATGGCAACATATGCTCTTTCAAAACGTAACTAATTTATATTAAAATCCTTTTTTCGTTTTTGAAATTTTCTATTCCATGATTTTCTCTATTCTGTTATTAATTATTTGTATTCTTTCAAATTAATCAAAATAAAATAAATACATAACTCATCCCTTAACAAACTAAAATATTGTCATTTTAAATAAATAGTAAAACTATTGTTAAGGAGTCCCACTAAAAGCTAAAATATTGCTATTTTGAAAAATTTCCCTAAAAATTATTTGGGCTCGCGGCCCAAACTCAATTATCCAAGCTGTTGTTGCTTCAATCTGCTCTCATAGTCAGGCCTTTGGCCCAACATTTTCCCCTTGAAGATAATTAACTAGATTAGCAGCCCATATTAAATTCACTTTTTTTACTGGAAAATTCACCCCACATATCTATTTAAGGCTTAATATTACAACCTTTAGATGTACTCTTTTTATATTACTACTTATAACAGTTTAATTACAAGTATTAACAGATTAGTTTTAATCAATAATTTAATTAATTAGTTATTATTTTTATAATTACCTTACAATTAATAAGTAACAGAAATAAAATAATCTATTGTCATTATCTCTTACACCATTTTAGGGATAACATTAATAGAGAATCAATTGACATTATCTCTTACACCATTTTAGAGATTTTATTTTCCAGTTTTCACACCCCCACCCCCACGTTCCTCTTTTACATAGAACTAATTTTTTCTCTCTCACCATCTTCAACGTTCGTCTTCTTCATTAAAAAAGAAAATCAGCAGAACTCACGATTGAGCCCCATGGATGTGGAAGGAAAAAGATAAGATAACATACTTTCCTTTCTGTATGAATTTTTTGTTATGTTTGATAATTGAAGAAGCGAATGCTTACTTGTGCCCCACTAGAAGTGGATCTGTATTTGTTTTAAAATTAGCACATGTTTTAAAAATTATATGTGCAGGAAAGAATGTCAGATATGAATTCTGATTTTTTCTTTATATTCTTTTGTTCTCTATCAACTCTTTTGTTGTCGGTAACAGGCAGCTCGAGAAGAGGTGTTGGCCAAGGTTTCTGCTCTTGAACTAGAGATAAGTGTTGCAATGCCAACAAATAATAAAATTTCGGTAAAAGATGCTTCTTCTCAGTCGAAGATTAGTCAAACAAAGAAAACAGTTAGTCATGCAAATCAAAAAGGAAAAAAGAGGAAGGTGAAAATTGTAGAAGCGACTCATTCTGTTTCGGATTCGGATTCAAATTTCGTAAGTGAGATTAAAAAGAAAAAAAATAACAAATGTCGAAATTAGTTAGTCTTCAAAACCAATCAACAAGAAGAACAACAAGGAAGGAGGACTCAGAAATACCAATTTCAAAAAAAAGGCAAAAAAGTGGTTAGGATAAGTATTTTATTTAATTTATTTTTGAATTATTCAATTTAGTATTTTTTTTGTGTTAAAAATATTGTATTATGATTATTGTTGTTACGAAACTTATATTGATGTGAAAACTGTACGAAATTTGAATAATATTTGTATGAATATGACATTAATATATGATATATGAATATTGTATGAAATGTGATGGAATGTTGGTATTCAACTGGTATGAAGTGTTATTTGATATTGGTATAAAATTGGTTTGATATCAGTAGCCCAATTAGTTGATTTTAGTGTCGTTTGTTAAATGCCACAGTGCACATGAAATCTGGTATGATGTTTGAACAATATTTGTGTGAATTTTTTTTCAAATATGATATACTGTTTTATTAAAATTTATGTACATGAATATGGAACGAAACATGAATAATATTGGTATGAACTGAATTTTATATATAGTGTATGAATGTTAATATGAAATTGATTTAATTTTGGGATAAGGGTCTGAAAAATACCTCAACTTTGGTCGAATTTGCTGTTGCGATACTAAACTTTCATGAGGACCTATTACCTCCCTAGACTATTTAAATTTCAAATTTCAAATTTCATACCAAATTAAAACACTTTTCATACATTTCTTCAAAAATCTAAATAACTTTTTTAGACATTAGTGAACACACTTTCATGCCAATTTTATTACATTTATACTACCAAATTCATTCAACATTTTACATTTAATTTATATTTTCGGAAAAAAAAAGTAATCAATATTACAATTTTACTATACCTACTTAATCTACAACGATAAAACTATTTATATTTTATACATTTATACTCAAATCTTTCATATATTGCGCCTATTTCTCACGAAATCATGATTTTGACAGTATACAATTAATCAAACAACAAAAAAAAAAAAAGTTACCAAAACTTATTATGAACAAAATTAACAAAAACGTATTATGAACAAAAATTAACAAAAACGAATTTTGACCAATCACTAAACAATAATAAATACTAACCTGAAGGATCCCATCTTTCACCATGTTTAATTAATATTGATACGTAGTTGTCCATCACAACAAAATCAAGATTTTTCAAATAAAAAAAAAACTTCAATTACTCGACAATGAGAAGATTTTTGACAGAAAATTGAAAAGACTAGCGAAGTAGAATTGTTTTTCTCTTTAATAGTGTCGCATGATGAAGACATAGTAATGCTAGACCCAATTTATACACGGACACAGTTGAAAAATGATCATACAACTCAGGACCAATTTTGATTATTTTTTTCATCAAAATAAATTGAATTTGAAATTTAATAGATAAGAAGAAAATGTTTGTTTGATTACGTAGTTTTTTTAAAAAAAGGAAAAACTATCTTATTAGACATACGTTCTTACCATATCTATTAACTCTATCTATACTTTCAAATAATTACGTATTTTACCATTAATTAAGAGTTTTCTATCATATATTGAGGAAAATACATCTAGATATATGTAGTTTTGCTACCAGATACACTAAAATAGGGAAAGAGGCGAGGGGAGATGGCCGGAAGGGAGATAGTCATGTATCCCAAATACATGCGAGTCACATTAGATACAAGTTACAGTTCGCATGTATTTAGGATATTATCTACATAGGAGAGTGGCGAGCGAGATGGGAGGGAGATTTGTCTATGTATCGCAGATACATGTGAATCCACTTTGATACAATATATCCAAAATAAATCACAGCTAATTTTGACCACATATATCCTGAAATGTATGTATCTAGACGTATCTGAACACACTAAAATCTAATAAAATTCATAATATTATAAACTAAAGTATACTTAAGTAATTCGCTCCTAAACTTATGAAATTTCTTTATTTTGGGAATTGCTTGTATCCAATGAAATCCAGCAGAAGTGTCAAACAGGCAAAGTCTATGAAGTATCTAAGAGGAATACATAATTGGGCCTGTTATCTGGATCTACTTGGGCTTGGGTCTTAGCAAATACGTGCAGAAATTAATATGGGCCCGTATAAATTGGAACCGTTTTCTATTTACAAAAATTGAACCGACAATGAATAAACCCGAATAACATAACGTCTGTTGGTAGCGGATGCCAAAGGGCGAAAATTTGTTCCCGCGACCCTTTGAGAGTTGCTCGAAAATGCTTCAGATTTCGAAGTATCGATAGATTTCGCTTTCTGTAATATTAGGGTTTAAACTAACTGTGGAGTTTTCAGTTTCTCTTTGAAACAATTGTATATTGAAATAGTTGCAACATGGACTGTATTGATGAATCTTTGAGGGTTGATGTGGGGGTAATAGTAGGAGGAAGTGGAGATACTACAAATTGTATGAGTGGTTTGAAAAGTGAATCGGGTTATAATTGTAATCCTTGTGTAAATCTGGAAGAAAAAATCAAGACAATCCAATGTAATTGTTCCGATTTGCGGCAGGGGATTGAACAGGAGAGAAATGAGTTTAAATTGCTTGAAGGTAAGATTGAAGTGTTGAAGAGAAGGAATCAAGAATTGGAAGAGCAGATTCGTCGAATAGAGAGTAACGGCAGTAATGAGGAGGAAGAGAGGGTTTTGCAATTGATGATCGAGAACAGTATATTGGAATGCGAGAAAAAGAAGGCTGAAACTGATGTTGAGCATTGGAAATCCAAGTGTAACGAGCTACAGTTGACAGTGGCGGAATTGGGAAAGAAATTGGATGCAAAAGAAGGAGATACAACTTCAACTAGAGTACATCAAGTAAAGGGGCTGCAAGATGAATGTGATAATTTAACCCAGAAAATCCATCTGCAAGTAGTTGATGAAATGCAAAACAAGGATGGTTTAGATGCAAATCCTTTTTCCTCTCATGGAGAAATTGAATCTCTACTATCTCAAGATTCAGGTACTATCATTTTGTCTAACCAATTATTGTTGACAAGTTGTAGAAATCATTTGAAGTTTCGGATTTCTTTTTATATAAAAGTTGTGTTAGTGTTGGTACGATCGCATCCGTTTGAAGTTTCGGATACTAGTTATAGTATACACATGCATATAGGCACGTAATACTAGTTATTAAAAAATATATTTAAAATGATGTGAGCCTCTTTCTTTAATATTTGTATTATTTTATTTATTTATTTTGTTTATCATAATTTAAATATTAGGTATAAGGTTAAATTATTGATTTTAAAGTTTTAATGGTTAGGACTTTAATATATAGTTCAAATAAGAAAAAAATTTAAAAACAAAATTTGAGTCAATTTTAAAGTAATGACTAATGAGTATTGCGAGTTCTTACCTATTACAAATAAGTAAAATGTATAGTTACAGCTTTAATAAATTTCATAGTACTAAATAAAGGCCACTATTTAATATTCTATCGGGTTTCCATATATCCATATTTTTTAATAGTTCTTTTCTAATATATTTTAGGAGGCCATTAGAAAGCCTTCATTTTTTTTCCATATACGTAGTTACGAGTCTTCCCACGTACACAAGCAAAACTTCCCATATACGTAGGAGTCTTCCCAACTATTTTAGGATTCCTTCACATATACAACCTTTTCATATATTTATTATACAGTCAATATTCAATATTATAAAGATGATGAAATAATAGTTTGAGAAAAGTAGTAAAAAGATGATTTTGTTTACGGAAGACTCTCTCTTTAGCAAAATTTTATCAATCAACATCTTTTAGGACCTTCATAGTAATATAGATATTTTGCTTTAGAAAGAATTCTTTTACCTATTCCATTTGCTTATTGCTTTTGATGGAAAGGAAAATCTTTAGCAAAATCTCCAATCTTGCAAGCCAAGTTTGTGAGAGAAAACAAAGCTTTACTATCTGGAAGTGGCAATAACTGTGTTAACAAAGTGAGGAAGCGATTGACATTTGAAGAAGAAAGGGGGTTTAACAAGAGGATGGCCCCTTCTACACCAGCTGGTGAAAGTCCTGCAAAAGTTGTTGTTATTGACATAACTGAAAGTGATGATGAAAGAACTACTGGTCCTCCTTATACATCAATAATGGGAAGTGACTATGAAACTTCTGTGCCCCTCGGTACACCTCCCGTGCCAGGAATTGTTTGTAGTGTACCTTTCTGTGGATCAGGGAGCACCTTGTCCAATGCTGAATTGCCATCAAAGATGACAGTCATTGAGCAAGGTGAAGACGGTGACATGGTTTGCCATGATGAGGAGGCTTTATATGTTCCAACTCCAAAAAGAAGAAGAGCTTCAAACATAATTGCTAGTGATAGTGACAGTGATGATGATGATAAAGTTCCAATCTCCATGCTCAAAACTAGGCATTTTCGTGAAAAGAACTCTGATGATCATCCCAGAGGCCACTCAACTCAAACCGGTGATTCTGAGGATGAAGTCAGGAATTTGTCTCGTAGGCGGCGCCTAGTGAAGCTAAGTCAATGCGCAGGGAAAGGTGGTGGTGGCAATGACATAGAAGAGGTGTCAGACAGTGAAGGAGAAAGCTTAGGTGGATTTATAGTTAGCAGCTCTGACATCTCAGATGATGATGACATCTCTAACTCTGATGGTGCATTGCAAAGTAATTCTTCTGTAGCTGAAGATTCGATAACTGATTCAGCGTATGTATCAGAGAGTGATTCAGATTATGGTGAGATAATATCGAGAATTCGAAGGAACAAAGGTGATAAATTAGAGTGGGAGTTTGAGGGGGACATGCTTGCTGCCTTTGGTAAGGATCCTGAATTATGTATGAAGGCCGTTTGTGTTTTGTATAGGCAGCAAACATCTGAGGAGCAATGTAGTAAAGGAACAATAGTTCACAATCAAAGAGGTTTTAGCCACTGCGATGCCTTCAGGTATGTGCTTGAATGAGATGTGAATACTACATACTCTATATATTGCAAAAACATGCACATTACAGTCCTTAAGTGGTGTTGGTCTGGATGAATGGAAACTTATTTTAGCTCAACATGGCTAGTTCTAGTATCTCCACTATGGCGTTAACTCTTTGTTTGTTGTAACTTCTCCAAGCTCATAGCCTACATAAGATAAAAAACACATGATTAAAAATGTGTCGGCATAAACTTTTTTGTCAATGTTAGTAATTTTCCATCTCTTACAATCTTTTTATAATCATGATGTTTGGGCCAGCTTGTGTTCCTCGACTAATTCCACAATGTATATGTTACCTCCTACCATCTACCATCTACCATTACAGGTACCGGGTAGTCGGGTACAATTTGGATGTCTTATATATCTGGGATACTTTAGTTTAAAAAGAACATTGACGTATTATTGAATTTAAGGATGAATAATCTCCTCCTCTCATAAATTGAGTTGTTAAGCATGATACACTTTGGTCGTACTTCCTTGATACCTTTGGTGCTGGACTGCATTTTGGGTGACCCGTGAATCTGTGATATAGACACATTTCATCGTATGACAGAAGGCCTCGTCTGTCGAACTCCCATTTTTATTTGATTTTGAAATTCGGGGAAAGAGTGATAGAGCGTGAACTTACTATGGAAGAAAGTTGTCTCGAAAGACGTACAATTTCTTGGAATCAATGCAAACTTAGCTAAAGACATGGGACAAAGGAGGAAAAAGATCCATATAAATGTGATCTACTAGTTGGGATTAGGTTTTAGTCTTGTTAGAGGACTTCCAATATTATCATTATTAAATTTACCCTTCCCAGACCCCACTTGTGGAATTACACTAGGTATGTTGTTGTTGTTGTTGTTTGTTTACATATAGTTAACTTATTTTCACTTTTACTTTATTTGGAGTGATGATGAAATGGGTTTAGCCTAAACTGAGATAGGGAGAGAGAATTCATTTAGCCAACTCTAACTTGGTTGGGATTGAGGTGTAGTAGAGTTGTTGTTGTAGTAGATTTTACACTACTTGAAATCTGCAAGCAATTCAGAAATCCCAAGTGTAGGTCCTTGAACTATGGGGAACAAGTGAATTAAGTCCCAAGAAGAGCACTTCTGCACTATTGAAGGCATTAAGGTCGTAATCCTTGGCTTTCCAACCACTTACTAAGTAGAAAATTTTAAGATCTGAAGATAATCCAAGAGAAAGGTCTTGATCTTTGCATTCTCAAAAGGAAGTCGAGTTTGATCATGAGGTTTATCTTGTTCAAAAATTTGATTCTGGTTATTCGCAAAACTTCAAGCTGTAGGTAATCGCTTGAATGAGATATTTGGACTCTGTAACTTAAGTGTAGGATAGGCTTGTGAAGTCAATTTACAGATAAATGTGAGTACTCGAGGACCACGTATGACCTTGACTAAGTACTCCAGTGAGTCTCACATAAGATCAAAACAATCTATCACCTATGATTGGGATTCCAAGACTGATACAGGCTTGTCTAAGATGGGATGGTTATTTCTGATGTAATTTGTTAAATGTCATGTAGAGATCATTCTTTAATGGTTGATGTTTCATTATGTATTTATCACTTGGTTTGACATTTCTGTAAGACAGAGAAAAGAATCATGTAAATTCAGAGGGTTTGCTCGGCTTCTTCCAATAGAGTTCATAGTGTATAAGAGAAGGAAATTATTGCTGGGACAAATTATATACGTTAGGCCAGGGAAACGTGGGATTGATGTTTTCTCTGCAGAAAGGATGACTGCAACAAAGGCAGGCAAATCTGTAAAATATGGAAGTATTTAATGCTAAGCATTCGTTTGAAACATCTAGAAGTTATTCTTTTAACCAGAAAGGCATTTGAGCATTGATCTCATTTTTATGCTTCTTTCACTTGCATCAAAACAATGCTGAATCTGAAATTTGTGTATGTTTGGGTGCTGATTTCATTAATTTACCACATTACAGGGGAAGCACCTTGGCTGAATTTCTTACTGATGGAGATCCGCAAGGTGATATGATGAAGTCGGTGAAGGAATTGCAAGCTTATGATCCCAAGGGTATTGAACTGTGCACAACTTTGGCGACAAGATACTCTAAGCAGCTGTTTTCTATTTACAAAAACAAAGAGGATCCTTTTTTCTCAGCTCCTTGACATAGTATGTATGGTTTGTTTCCTTTTGCCCAAAATGATGGTCCAAAATCACTCTTCCTAACCTTGATATAGATTACATCTTAGTATGTATAGTCAGTCCCTCTGTATATACAACCTAAATTGTAGGTGCTTTTGCTATCAAGAATTAACTATTACAACTTTTGAGCCTTAATCCCGAGAAAGTTGGGTCGGTTACTTGGATCCTCACTGACCATGTCACCAGTTTAAGCTTGCCTCGACCAATGAAAGATGTGCTGAAATATAGCTGCTGCAGCTGTTGGATGTTCTTTGGAGAGGAGTATGCTTGCTAGCATTATTAGATCATGAAGGTAACTTGGAAGATATGGATATGTGATTCTTGGTGGTTGAATTCTGATTAGAATGTTTTAGTCTTATAATGCATAGCCTAACATTACAAGAAATAAATAATTGAATCTTGATTTTTGCCAAGTGGAAAAGTAAACTACTACATTTATTTTTGGATAAATAAAAATGAATACATTAGTGGAGAAAGCAATGGCTAAAATTAAATGGAGATTGCTTCGATAGTTGCGGAGGCACGTAGCCTTTGTAGAACTTTGTGGTCTTTCCATGCATATTATTTATTTTATAACATCCTTTCGATATAACTCATGAAAAAAGATCGTTGTTTACTCCTTGTTTTAATTTGTTCTCTCTCACGATTCCTCTCTTCGAGCCATCGGAGTGAGAAAATAAATTTTTCATAAAGTGGAGAGCAGAATCAAGGAATAAAAAAATGGAGGTAAAAAAGGCAACAATTTCCCCTTCTACAATGGCTTATGATAATGTTTCTCCTAGCCAAGCTCCTGTTCCCACCAATGACGGTACACTTTTATTTAATTTCCTTTTAATTATTGCTTCAAATTTTGGATAAATAGTTTTTCGAGAAAAAAAAAAGAGGTTTTTTTCATAAGAATTGTTTTTAACCAAATACCAAAGAAATAAAAAATCTAAGGGGGGGGAAGATTTTTAAAGCCTATGAGACAAGTGTTTCGCCTTTTAAAGTGTTAATCACATGGAATATTAATAGGTTAACAAGTCATAAAGGCTTTGATGACTCGAGATTTATAATAACAAGCCGGCATTGTTCTATAGTCAAAGTTACGTTGTCATTTTGCATTCTAATGTCTTTTTTTAAAAATAAAAAAATGAAAAACTTCTATGCCTTGCTGTTTGGTTGGACAAACTATTTTCAACTATTTCTTGAATCACAACAATAAAATGACGCAATTAAAAAGAAACTGTCCAGATAATGTATTTATCTCATATAATACTTTGGGTTACATTTATGGTTGCAGGGACAAAAATAGACCAAGGGATTGCATACGGCCTAATGCTGGTGGCATTGGTACTAACATACTTCATTCACTAATGCTAGTGGCGGAGCTAAGATTTATATTAAGTTTAAGAAGAAATCGAAGAGAGTTCAATGTCTATTATATATATACAAAATTAATATTAATTATGTATAAACAATGTAATTTTCTGTTGAAGAGGATTCGGATAAACCCCTTGGCCCGGTTTCTTTTCCCTTGTCCTTCCTTCCTTTCTTGTATATATATATATAAAAAAAGAAATTGGTATAGAGATGTACATACATTTTTGTTTTATTTTTGCATTCTTCCTACATTTAATGCCTTTGTTATTGAGTATATTTATTTATGCATTTATTATTATTGTTTAAAAGAATTAATTATGTCACCAGTATGGTGAGAAGTTTGGCAGGGACCTCAACTTAGTAGAGGTATAAAAACATGTAGGATAGGGACAAATAGTATGTCTACCACCTACAAGAGGATGCTACAACATCCTGCACATTTAAGTATGCTACAACAAGATTTTGGAATTGAAATAAATTCGACGAAATAAATTTTTTGATGATCTTTTCTACCTAATGAATGGAAAGTCCGCTTTAAAATCATCCGCCATGCACCCTTTTTTAATTGAACCTTTTGATTCGCCGCTCTCACACAATTTTGTGAATTAATTAAAATCGAATTTGAAAAAAGAGAAACGAATAAAGAGGATTGTCATTCGATGAAAGAACACGAACACAATTTGCTTCAATAGAGGTATGAGAAATGATTGGGGTGAAGTGGTTAAGTTTTGCATGTTGTTCCAACTGGATGTGATTCCAAGAGCCTAACTAAGACCGATAATGCCATATACTGCGGGCCGGGGGAGGGGGGGAAATTGACCTCTGGAAAATTCATTTTATTATATTCATACATCCACAAAATTCAATTTATTGAGAATAAATAGTAGAACAATCTTTGTTTTTATTTCTTTTCCACTCGAACATAAACTAGAAAAATAACACTTCTATTTCCTTGCTGCTCTGGTTTCTGTCCCGACATTAATTCTTTTTCTTTCCTTTCCAACTAAGTCATCACCGGTTGATAAAATGTACCAATGTAACATAAGAAGATCAAGACAATATTTTATGGTAATGAAAAATAAAATCGATAAAAATCTTTCCGCATCAAATATTTTAGCTTGATATCCCCAGACAAATAATAAAAGAAATAAATAATTTGGAACATTTTTATGATAACTGAGAACATCTCAGGAAAAACTGCTCATTGATGCATGCAACCAAAGTATATCAAAATCTCTTCTTAGTCCAAAGACAATTCTGCTGAAAAACCAACCAAAATTGGCTGGAAAGCAAAAGAAGAGTAGGATTATTTTCTACAAGCTAACCTGTGTGGGTAATCTACCATGGTCAAAACTGCTCCTTTGCGTGCTACCATATCCACATTAGAGCTCCAGCGTCAGAATCATGGCCCGAATCAGCTATGTCAGCGACCATTGCCCGATCCAAGACGTTGGAAAGAAAAAACCTAATTAACCTGACTATGCTCCCTATGAAGAAGCATATTGTTGGTGCAACATATATTTGACAACTTCATAAAACGAAACTACAATTCCAACTGAAGGGCCAGCACGACCAACACGAGGACCTACTCCAGTAAACAGTCCCTTGAGCCCTCCATCCCTGTAACAGTCAGCATTATTTCATTCAGAATCTACTTCATAGCCAGACAAAATAGTGAACAAAAACATGCACATGCCACTCTATTTAAGAAAAATTGTGCAACCCTATGAACTCGCAAGACTCATCACAACCGAATGTGGATCTCTGGAGAAGTACTAAGTCAAACTGGAGGGGTAAATGGATTAATCAGGACATGGGGGTCATCAAAAAAAAAAGGATAAAGGTCCATCAGCTATTTTTGCAGTGGAAAAAAAAACTAAAGCATAAACAAAATACTTTCTGACTGGAGCATTCAGCGGGAGTTTGTTATTTTTAGTGACTGTAGGCTTTTAAGCTAATTTTTGGTTTTGGAAGTGTTTGGATAACACAAAAAGTGTTTTTAAGCATTTTTTTTAAAGCTGAAAAAGTACCCAAAAAAGCCAAAACCCAACTTATGACTTTTGACTTTTAACTTTTAAGTCACTTAAAAGAAGCCAATACAAACACCCCCTTAGTGTTTTGTTTACGGCACAACAAACGATCTGCTGCCATAATAGCTTTTCCGATAGCACGTTCAGCAATATCATCATGGATTTAATATATGCAGCTTATATGTTATTTTACATGGGAACAATTCAGTGGGCATATTCTCAAAGCTATACCTCCAAATCTCAAGTAAAGTTTGCCTTGTCGTCATTGTCAACGCCCTGGCAGGGTCCATCTGTAATAAAGAAAAAGAGGTAGATAAGCAAACGATCGAATAGATGTGGAGAAACAAGTCAATTATCATTATGGATCCTTGGTGCAAAACAAAAACAGCACTCTCAAATGTAAGCTTATTTCGGATACTAATCCCTTTAATTTTAAAGACAAAAATTGCAATCACCCCAGGGTAAAAATAGTGTGCACAGTTGAAAAAAGAATTATATCCATTATACTCTAGTGTAACAGAAGAAAGGTGAAAAAAAGAGATAAATGACAACTACAACAACAGTTCACCAGAAGTTCAAGACGTCAATTATGAGACTTTCATCCCAAATGCGAACCCGGTATTACATCCTACCATCCACTCACTTCCTTGATTTGAGGATCATAATGAACACAGCACTAGGCTAAGGGTGCCAAAGTGATTGATATAACTAAACAGACATTCAAACTGTGGGGTCTATGACTATTGATTCCTGGATCACAGAAGAAAGATCAAAAAGAAGAGATCAATGACAACTACAACGATGGTTCACCAGAAGTTCAAGACGTCAATTGAGACTTTCATCCCAAATGCGAACCCAGTATACATCCTACCATCCACTCACTTCCTTGATTTAAGGCTCATAATGAACACAGCACTAGGCTAAGGGTGCCGAAGTGATTGATATAACTAAGAAGACATTCAAACTGTGGGGTCTATGAATAAATATTGATTCCTGGATCACTTCCTAATTTATATAACAGACAAGAAAAATGTTGATTTTAATTGATTGAATGATGCTTGAGCCAAGTGGACAAATCTAAATATCAGTATTCCATATATGAGGGTTTGGATGAAAAATAAACACCTCAATCTGTCTTCTAGTCTTAGCAACATCAAGGGGACATGTTGCAGCAGCAGCAATACTTCCTGCAACAAAACCAGCAGAAAAGTTTGCACCTAGGACACCGACAGCATTAGCTTCATCTCCCAGCGGACTAAGAAGCCGCCTTCTTACCTGCAAATATACTTGTGAGAATAATGCTTGAATCAAATGAAATTCATGAACAGATTAGAATCTAACAAAAATAGAATTGAATCATACCGGTTCAAGAGTTGACCAACAAATTGCAGAAAAAGGGACGTCGCGAGCAAGTTGTGCCCCAAGTCCAGACCAAAGTACACGATAACTTTGTACTGCAGCAGAAAATAATATGTCAGCTTTAAAGAGATTGCAAGAGCATTCATATTTAAAGAGTGAAAGTGAGACACAGATTTTAAGTAGAGAAACAAGGAGCTAGAATGAGAAGTAAAGGACTTTTAAGAACTATATAAGCTATGTGAAGATTCAACTTTCTGAAGGACCATGCTTTGGAAAATATTCTCCTCTCTTACACAATTTAGGACATCACTCACAGCATCTCCACTGCCAAGCTTTGATTCATTTCCACATGTTGTAATAGTGCTATTAGAAGAGGAGCAAATGAACTAGCACAGAGACGAGAATTTAAAGATCACAACTGTTGAGCCTAAAGTTGGGACACAGATTTTTAGGAATATATTCAGATAACACCTTTAGTTTATTTATTTTTTGGTAAGTAGTAACACCTTTAACACTATTATGGAATCTACAGCTATTCATTTTCACTAACAAACAATATCTATAAACTCTTTCCTATAGCTAGAAAGCAGGACCAGGGAAAAAATTGACTTACAGCCAAAATTGGTACTAGTTGTGCTCCTGACATTGGCAATAACCTCAAACAAAATCTTCCAGACTCCAGCAGGCTTCTTGTTCATATCCTTAAATGCCTGTAAACAGGAGCAACTCAGTGAAAGAGAGAATCAGAACAGTTGAAGGAGTGGATCACCCATGTTTGTAGCAAGTAAAGAGCAACTGGAATGCCTAGAATGACACATATATAACAAAATATGCAAAATAAATTACTTCTATACCAGCCCAGACCCTTTTCTCTCCTTTAAATATGGTGGATAGATTAAACCTTGACAATAGGAGTTGTGAGATACCTGCATTCGTGTTCTGGCAAGTTCAATAGGATAGCAACTTGTGCAAGCTAAAGACCGTGCCAGAGAACCAGCTAATAAAGGGGCATATGGTGTCAAGCTTGGGGCATGTTGAGCTGTGAACTCCTCTAACTTGTTGCGAAAAATGTCATAGCAAGGTAAGTAAATTCCGACCTGTTCAAAAAGCATCAGCACAAAATTGTGATTATAACATATAGCCTTAACTTACTTAAATACACAATAAGGGAGTCATTGGCGAGTTCAAAGAAACTAATTATAATTAAATCAATAGGCACATCTTCATCAAAAAAAAAATCAATAGGCACATACTGTTGGTACAGCCAGAGCTAGACCAGCATTTGTACCTCTCCATAGCTTAGAAATACCCTCCTGTGAAAAGACACCAGTTAGAGTCAGAAAAAGTTTAAAACAATCCAAACTGCAAGATGAAAATTCAGAAGATAAACATGAAAGAAACATGAAGACTTGAGCAATCAACACACTCGAGCATCTGAGAGAACATGAGAATAAATTTGCCAACCTGCCGAATAATTTTGTAGAAGACATCAAGTGCTCCTTTGTACTGGAAACAATCCGGTGGGCAGATTGATACTGTACCATGAACACCAGCTCGGGTACATGAAGGTGAACACCTTAGGTCTGCAAACATCTGAGTGAACAAATGAATAAATCAATATCATATTGCTCATTTCAATAGAAGAAAAGATCTATAAAATTCCACATTCTTCAAGAGATCAATACAGATATATATTTGAGACAAGGGAAACTATTCACCCAGGAAATACTGTATTTAAGACCTTTTTTTATTTTTTATTTTTGAAAAAGGTAACTTGTATTATAAACAAAAGAATACACCGAGTATTCTAGTAATACTCATATCCAAAAGTTGCAAATGAGAGAAAACTCCTATGTAGGTCATTAGTAATCTAAAATACTAGGAATGTCCTCTACATCTTGAGGATATTCATGTTTACACCAAAAAAAAAAAAAAAAGGAACCAGACAATTCAGCTTCAAATTTTGCATAGAGAAGCTCTTGTTTTTAAAACATTTCTGATTCCACTCCATCCATATAGTCCACCAAATGCAGGCAGGAATCTTCCATCTCCATCTCTCCCTGTGTCCTGACTGATTCCCATCTCTGTTCCAGCAAGCTAGAACTTCGTTGATGTTCCCTGGCATAGTCCAACTGATGCCCCTTAAGTTGATGAAAATCTGCCACAGCTTCACAGTCTCACTACAATGTAGAAGGAGATGGTTTATTGTCTTGACCTCACATTCACAAAACCAACACCTGGAACAAATTTGCACCTCTTTTCATGAAGTTGTGTTGAGTGAGTGCAGCCTGTTCGGCTAGCAACCAAGTGACACACGCTACCTTGAATGGTATCTTGACTTTCCAAATCATCTTCCGAGGCCATCCACCTATATGAGTCCCCAGTCTTTGTGAGCTTCTATAAGCTGAGCCAACTGAAAATCTGCCTTGCTTATCTGGATACCAAAGGGCAGCTCAACTACTCAATTGACCTCCCAATCATTTAGATGTCTTCTAAACGTGAGATCCCACCCCTGATTATCTCTCATTTTCCTGATTGTAGCCTCTTTTGAACAAAATAGGGAACCTATTTCTCAACGTCACCTGATCCACCCATCTGTCTTCCCAGAACAGTGTCCTTCCACCATTCCCTACCTAGGTTTTGCATTTGTTAAAAAAATTGGCCCATAGATTTCTGATGGATCTCCATACTCCAGACCCATAAGGTTGTGTGGGAAAGGTGGTGATCCATAAATTCTCCATTCCAAACCTAGTCTTGATGGTTTCCTTCCAGGGAGCCTGTTCTTGTGAGGAAAATCTCCATAGCCACTTCACAAGTAAGCTTTGATTCTGGATTTTCAGATTCCCAATCCCTAAACCTCCTTCCTTTTTGCTGAGAATAACTTGGTCTATATACTTTTATTTTATGTTGGTGTCCGAGCTAACCTACGTGCATCTCGACTAATCTGCGGGGTATATACTACCTACTAGCACATGCACAGAGTAACTACTTCCCACTAACATTAAGTAGGCAATTGGAAGAATTAACCTAATAATGTCTCATGGGATTTGAAACTTGATTCCTATGATTATTACTTCAACTCCATCACTAGGCCACACCCTTGGAAGTTTTTAGACCCTTTATTAATGACAAAGCAGCTATTCTAATAACTTCACCATCATGAAAATACAGTTTATGGCTCATAACAAAATCATGTTTTACATTTTGTCTCCAACTAAGAAAGGAAGTTGCTTTCACCTCTTCTTATACCAAAAAGGTGGTTGAAATCAGCCAAGAACAGATAATATTTATACCTGCGGAATCAACCTCAAACTTGCTGAATGAGCCCACTATGAAGGAAGGCTATTCATACTCCTGCTATATCTAGAAATTCTAAGGATGAACTACTCACATCTTTATGACATTCTATCAATTTATCTTTCTCATTACACAAGGTTTACATGCTATTTTTGTTTCTTGTGCAGTCGCAGCTGTTTTTCCGAATTTACACTTAAACTAATAATAGCATCAAGTTGATTTTTATCAAAAATTAAATAAATAATACTGTCAACTTGATTTTACTTTAATGATTATGCAAAACATGCTCTAATTCCGCTCCCACTCCCAAGTCTGGTGTCTCGGACACTATTCACAAGTAATCAAGCAGGCAGGCACATGTAGTACTTTAAACAAACCACTTTATGCAACTGCAATAAAACAAGGTGTAAACCACAGAGAAAAATTAGGAAAGAAGAGTGGAGCATTAGCCGTAATTTGTTCTGCAAGTCCATCCTTCCAACAATAAACAGAGCCACTAAAAATTAATCAGGTTAAACAGGCAATAAGTAGATAAATGCATCCAGCATTTCTTGTGGCAGTGCCAATGCAAAGAGTTTTAAGACACAATTAAGTAATTGTCATAGCTTATTCATCTAATTTTCATTTGAAAAATCCAAAACTTAGCAAGCCATTCAAGTTGAACAGATAACTTTTTTCTATTTAAAAGTTCAACGAAGACAACACCAATACACTAGTCAATATCCTCTTTTCTTAATTATCTCATTTTAACATGACAAGTAACAAGAAAGCATATTGATTTTGCATGTCTTTCCACAATAGTTTTGGGTTATGCTCAAAACTTTAGCAAGCCATTCAAGTTCACCAGACGAACTTTTTTCTTGTAAAAAAGCTCAACAAAGATAACACCAACACACAAGTCGATACCCTCAATTCTTAACTACCTCATTTTAACATGAGGATTAACAAGAAAGCATATTAATTTTGCCTGTCTTCCAACAATAGGTTTTGAGTTATGCTTAGTACCATAGTACTCAATGTATGAAATAGGAAAAGAACTTCAACAGGAAGAAATGAACATATCTATATTCAACAATCAAGAAAGACAAATTAAAGACAGACACAAAAAGTTGTTTCCACATAAAAAAGAACACTTCAAAGCATGTCATACCATATTTGGCCCAAAAACTGCCATGCGGCTAGTCATGTTACTCATTGGATGTGAATAAGCAACTCCAGCTGCCTGTGCTTGCAATCTGGTCTGTAAATTAGTGCAGAAACAGAAATTAGTCAGCTTATCAATATTTTGTATGCATATAATATTCCTATATCTGAAATTCAACAAAGTATCAAAACTTCTGGATACAACTGAAATGAACATCAAAAGATAAGTAAAAGGTGAACAAAATAATTGGGTAATTGTCCGTATTTAGCATAAATACCTTGACAACATCAAGTGGATTAACAAGGACAGCAGAGAGAAATGCTGCACCAGCTGCTGAGATGGCTCGTTCAGGAAAGCCCAATCGGACATCCGAGGAGGGGCTGGTACCCTGAGGTGGAGGCTGCTGAGGATGTAAGGGTTCTACCCCATCAGTGATAACTACTGATTGAGACATCAAGGAAACATTATTATCAACATTCAATACTCTATCCGACTGCTCAGCCGTGTCTATCCATGAATTTTCTCCTTGCTTCAATTCGTCCACCATTTTTCTCTCTCAACTTATGGATCAACCTGAAATGAAATGTTGCCAGAAACCACCCCATTAGTAATTTAAGCACTGAAATTCTACAAACGAAACGAATATCTCCGACCTTTCTAGTTTCACTTAATATGCTTCTATAAGAAAAGGAAGCAAAACTAATAGCAAATAAATTGAAATTTGGAATAACAAAGCTCAAAGAGAAAATAGGGCCAGAATGTCAACATAGGATGAAAAACATCCAAACGCATACAATCAAAAGCATAGAATATGTTCCTTCCATAGAATGTATCCAAGAAAAAGTTGGCAACAACAACAACACCTCAATATCAAATTAGATAAATCGGTTATATGAATCCTCAATATCAATTTCTCCATTCGAATACTCAATATTTCTTCCATTAACACAAAGAAAGGAAAAAAAAAACTCAAAACACATAACTTATATCTCCTCCGCGCCTCAACCCAAAAACAAAATGAGGAAGAAAAACAAAATCCATGAACTGGGTTTTCAAGATATTCATAGAAAACAGCAATTAACGAAAAAATACACAAAAATAACGCAGAAAAATCGAAGGTTTAACGACAAAAAATCAAAAAACAGAAGGGGAATCATAACTCGACAAGAAAATTAAAGAAAAGAATAAAAAAATACCTGTTGATCTGAGCTTTGATTCAACAGTGATGAAGGAGTAAAAATCAAAAGGATAGTTATTATTATTATTAGAGAAAAAAAGGAGTTCCCTAGTTCCTTGGAGAAGAGGAAAACCAAAATTGCCACGCCTCGCGGGGCAGTAAAGGCCAGAGAATTCTCTACAATTAGGGCTTGTTTGGCACGCCTAAATATTAGCGCCCAAGGAAAATAGATAGAGTACAAGTTAAATTTTTTTCTACTTTTGCAATATATTTGATTTAAATATGTGGAAAAGGAAATTCGATTTAAATATGGAAAATAGTTAAATAGATATTTTTTTCTTTTTTATATTTGCAATATTCAATGAACCAATACGAAAAAGGAAATTCGATTAAAATATATGGAAAAGACCGGGGGGGAAAAACCTTCTTAAGTACGACTTGTAAATCTGAAGTCCACAAAATGGATTTTTGAACATAAAATAAAATGGAAATTAGAATATAAACCAAATACCACATAAATTTGTCCAAAATATTGACTATTGTCTATTGGTTATCCAATTTCAGCCGTTTGAGATGATTTTTCAAATAAATAGTCAAATTATGTACAACAACAACACACCATTATAAATATAATGTGAATTTGAGAAGGATAGAGTGTATATAGTGTACCTTATTTTTGTGTTATAGAGTTAAAGAGATTGTTTTCGATAGATTCTCAATTTAAATAAAAAGATAGTCAATCAATTTTAAAAGGGAATACATATATGAGAGCGATAACAATAACAAACTAATGCAAAATTGAGAGTATTACACAATAAACAGAGGGAGAATGTCAACAACAACAAAATAATGCAATAAATAGAGCATAAAGTTAAAGTGTTTAAATAAAGAAACACTTCTACTAGTTGTTAAAAGGGTTGAAAAGAGGGATCCCTCGCACCGTCGTCGTCGTCGTTACTCGGCTTTGGCTTCAAAAAATGATCAAGAGATTATTTTTTAGACAGAGTATGTTTTAATTATTTAATCCCAACCTAAGTCGGATCAGCGCGACCCTTGAGTTTAAAACGTCTTACTCATTTATTTGAATTTACCGCCGTTTGAAATGACTGTTCTAAGGTTGTGACTTTCATGAACAACCATGATTGTTCTGAAAGGTTGCAAACTTTCATGAACGATCATGTGGTCGTAACTGTTCCAAAAGAATTAATGTTAATACTAATGGTAAGAAAAAAGGTCCAAGTATCATTGGGTATATAGTAAGAATTAATGGAATTGAAGGGAACATGAAAAGAGGAATTTAAAAGGTTCTCTTATGTTTTAGTACAGTCATGTGGTACTCATACCTTATCTCAGATATCTTCATTTTTTATTTTGCCTCTCTTCGTATGCCCAAACATCTACTTCAACTTTCGTATCTATCCAACACTCTGCCCCTTAAGGTCATACAAATATAGTTAGTCAAACCATCACTTTTCTAGAACTTACCTTTAAGTTTTTGCAGTACCTTCTTATCACGACAAGACTTGATAGGCAAGCCTTCATTTTGTCCAATAGTAATTAGTAAAATCTGCCATGGTTTACTTTCAAACTAGTTTAATTTCTAAAGAAAAACATATATCGTTATTTACCCATTTTGGGAATTGTATTTTTCATCAAGAAATCTTTTGTATCAAAGAAATACATTTTTTTAGTTAATGTATGCGCGATAAATTTTTTTGAAACTCCTTCCTAAGAGTTCTCTCAGTTCTCACCCTTTTTGCTTCGTTGATAACTCAAACTAACAATCTTCGGATATACAAAATTAAAAGTATAAGTATATACAAAATTAACTTAACCTAAATATGAAAATTATTTCAAACTTGATTGAGTTATATCCATCCACCTTTCAAGTGACCTTCACACTTTTCTTCAACATATCAACTACATTTTTGTTTTATTTTTGCATTAGAGAATATACGTATTTTCCTCTGGCCAAAGTGAATTCCTTTTATATATTCATGAAAATTGTGTGTATTTTTATAAAGTAATTTTAATTTTCAAATTTCTGAAAAAGCGTTGGATCATGATTTTTTAATGTACCTTTGTTTTTTAAAGTTAAACTCTGAATACATATTTTATCATAAAATTTTAAAATTTAACTTGAAATTAAGTTTTATAATTTTCAGAAATTTGAAAGATACCAAAAAATATTCACTTTTTTCATTAATAAATTCGTAGATATTTTAAATTTTCATATTTGAAAGCCTCGTCGCATCCACTAAAACTTTTTCTAAGCTTAGATGTGGAAAATAAAAAAATACATTAACCAATTGCTTGGACAGTAAAAATGCCCAAAAGTCGTGGTGTAAATGCATGACTGCTGGCCGCTAGTGATTGGAATTTGGAGGGATTTTGGCTTTCTATACTGCACAGATTGGGATTAATTTTAGAGGTGACAAATGGTAGTAGGAGTATTAGATATTTTATTTTTAGTTTCTCTTGTTTGAGTCTGACTAATCCGAATTCATGCGGGGTAGAGCTCCATTCGAAGTTAGCATTCTCTATCAAGAATTTTTTCATATCCAGGGTCAAATTTGAAACTTCTAATTAAGGGAGGAGCAGTCTCATCCACTGCACCACATTCGTTGATGGTGTATCATATATTATTGTGATTTGTATCGTATTATTAAATTTGCTATATAATGACAAAAAAAAAACATTTTATATAAAAATCAATTTGGGATGCTCGCATTGTTACTTCGTATTTTTCTCATCTCGCTTTTACTTTTTAATATAATAATCATATATTTTACTCTTCATCCCATATTTTTTAGTAACTCTACCCTCAATATTAATTTTTCTTTGGATTATTACAAGTTTATTTTTTCATAATAAATTACCAGTCTGTAATATTATAAAGCGATAAAAAATAATATAATTTATTTAAATATTATCTTTGTCAAAATAAATTATGTAAATAAGCATAATATAGTCATTATCTAGGAAGAGTGCAGTTGTGTTTAAGGGCAACTAGTAGCTTATTTGGTCAATTTTAAAAAAAAATTCTTAATTTGAAAAGTGTTTTCTTGTTAGAAACACTTTTTGAAAAAACACTTTCAAATAAGTAATTCGGGTTTCACTAATTAATTTGAAAAACATTTTTGTTATTATTATAGCAAAACAATTTATGCTTGGTAAGGCTTTCAAAAGTGCTTATGAGGAAAAACTATTACTTTTCACCTCATAAACCTAATTGAACATCTCAACTTTCTAAGATAAAACACTTAAAAATACACATAATTAACTTTCTAAAAATGTAATCATACAAGTATAAGATAAAATAAATTGCATATGTGGGCGCGGCGCTAATATTCAAAGCTTAATTCTGTATGTGCTTTGAAACTAAATTTCTGCTATATTTGCTGAATGAAAAAATATTGTTAATTGTATGAATCTATAT
>JAJOOO010020333.1:0-14665 GCA_029582685.1 Solanum piurae
TTTTGTATGCATGTATATGATATGTTAGTACTGATATATATTTAAGTTCAATAATGATAAATACATTGAAACTTACTGAAAATTATTGTAGAAAAACTTAAATTGCATAAAGCTATCAGTAATGTATCATGAATTGAAATTAACAATTAAATCTAAGATTGAACAACAAAAAAGAGGAAAATAGATCAGAACTCATTACCTTGGGTAGATTAGGACGGGAAATTGGAGATGATACTTTTCTACCCCTTTTTTTTAGGGGGTTTTCAACCTTTGATTTTGAAGAAGAAGGCACATCCTTCCTGACTTTCTCGATACTCACTTTGGCCATTATAAGGGGATCATGCAATTTCTTCGATCTATTCTCAGCCCAACCTACGTCTTCATGGTCAAACACACGATTAATATTAGATGACATTATCTGGGTAATACCTATACTGAAAGAGGGAGCATCATCCATAATGTATCAGGATTTTGAATCAACAAAAAAACCTATCAACTATTAGCAAAACTAATAAAATTGAAACAATACCTAAAAGGAGTGAGAAATCTTTTGACTGGAGAGAGAAATTTCTTGAAATTCAAATTCAAAATTAAACTGATAAGATCATGGGAGAGATATATGGCGTGATTTAAGGAGTGAAAAATCGGGGAGATAGACGTGGGTTAGGAGATGTGCAGTTATGTATCCGGGAGATGAGTGTAAAGGAGTAATAAAAGGGATTTATGAAATATTTAAAAAAAGTAGGGAAAAATTGAGAATAAGGTAAGTAAAGTTGTGTATATAAGTAATTTTGCCAATAAAATATCTGTATTTGAATGAATTTCTAGATTGTGCAAAATATTAGAATGAATATTAATAAATGTAACAAATAAAAGGAATATTAAAAAAAATATAATGAACGTGACTAATGACATGTAAAAAATGCAATTTTAAAATTAACTGATAAAAAATTCTACATTTTGATAAATAAGGATAGTTATCGATAAACTTATTTAAAATTATAAAAAAAATTATCTTGAACTATTAAATAAATAAAACTTAAAAATTACGAATTTTGAAAATGTTAGGCCAAAATTGGGTGTCAACACTATATAGCTTCAACATCTCGAAAAATATGTGAAGGACCAAGGTCCTTAATCGAAAATCTATCACCCAACAACTTATTAATTGTTGCCTGGACATGTGAGTGTTTTGAGCTTGTAACAACTTATTAATTGTTGCCTGGACATGATGCACAGATTCAGAAATTTGGTATGAACTATTTACAACGTCCGACTTAAAAAAACAATTCAAATTCCCTTTAATTTTCTTTTGTGAAATCACATCACCCTACTATATCTAGCCAAATATAATTAAATGATTTCATGCCTAAAATTTCAAATTAACTGTGTAATATTTTATTGACACAAAGATCTATATATTAACCTACCAATTTATAAAAAAAAAAACCTATATACATAAGTAGGTTAAGTAACAGAGTAATGATAATCAACAAGTAATTGATTATACTTTTTTATTATAAGAAACACAGTTTGAAACCGCAATAATTACCTTGCTACTATGTCCAAAACAAAGCTAAAATAATTTTTTTGGTTGTTGAGCTCAAACGAACTTTTGTTTTTTTCTTAAATATGAGGAGATAATTAATTTGGACAAGTTATTAAATATTTTATCTTTCTGTTAAATCTTTTGAAGGCTAAGCTCAAACACTTTTTTGAGTTCTTTTCAAATATGAGGAGAGATTTTAGGAAGTTATCAAATATTTTACTTTTCTAATACTTCTTTTGATTGTTAAGCACTAACATTTATCAAACAATTTACCATTCTAGATCATCAAGCGTTTATTATTTCTAGTACAAACTCTTGTTTTTATTCCTATATTTATCATGTATGAATTGAGCTTCCTCTATTTACTATCACAACTTTCTTTACAATCTATCTTTAGTATCTCTTCCTAATTGATGGTTTATCACATATGCATTTTCTGATTCAGTTTTTACACTTCAATAATATTTGTACTTCATGTGTGAGGTTTATCAATTTCATGGTTTCAAGGAAAACTTCTGCTAAGAATTAAGGGTGTCTATCTGGGCACTATATGAACCTAACTATTCAGTCTCAAAAGCTAACTTATGAGGGGAGGATTGCTCAAGTCCATATAAGCAGAACCACTAATCCATTCCCTTATTAATGTGAGACTATTACCAACTCTAACACCCTTTCATGCTCAGGTCCAACTGAAGCATGTATAGGAAGCCCAAACGAGATGAATCTGACTTTGATACCATGTGAAAATATGACATATGAGCTTAACTCAATCCAAAAAGCTAACTTACCATGTCAAGATATGGCATATGAGTCCAACTCAACCCAAAAAACTAGCAAATGAGGGGATGATTGCCCAAGCTAGTCTCCTTATATGACCATGGACAATCATCTCCTCAAAAGATAGCTTATGAGTAAAGGATTGTCCAAGTCCATATAAAAAGACTACCAATTTATTTCCCAACCAGTATGGGACATTTACCCTCTCTAATAATGCATTTTTTAGCTTCTATACATATATTTTGTCATTCTTCTTCTTCTTTTTTCACAAGTAGCAGCAAGAGCAGTCGTAGCAGTATGGGGGTTGACATTTATTTTTCTGCCACAAAATTATTATGGTTGAAGCCAGGGAAAGAGTTGACAACTCTGTCCTTTCTTAAATAAGTCTGTTATTTTATTTTATTTTATAAAGAAGACATTTTCTATCAGTATATCACTATATTAAAAGCATGAATTTTATATCTCTATATCAAAAGTATGAACTCTTTAACTTGAAAAAAGTCAAATTAAGTTAATTGCCTTCTTAACTTTAAGATCTATTTACCTTATTTATTACCTAAAAAATAAAACAAGTGAGAGTTCTCTTTCTTTTCTTTTCTTTTTCTTTTTTTCTTTTTTTCTTTTTTTCTTTTTTTCTTTTTTTCTTTTTTTCTTTTTTTCTTTTTTTCTTTTTTTCTCCCTTTTAAGACATTTTTTTATTTAATAAAAAGTGGTTTTCTCTTTTCTTATCACACCTGCATTCTGTGATTCATTCTTTTGACATGTCAATAATATTTGTACTTCATGTGTGAGGTTTATCGATTTAAGGATTTTCAAGGAAAAATGTATGTCAAGAAGGGGAGGTTTTATCAAGTCCATATAAGCAAACCACCAGTCCATTCCCCAACTAATGTGAGACTTTTAGCCACTCTAACACTCTCTTTCATGCTCAGGCCCAACTAGAGCGGACTGAAAACCCAAACGACATGAATGAACTTGGCTTTGATGACATCTGGATTAACTCAACCCAAAAAGTTAGCTCATGAGGGGAAGATTGCCCAAATCCATCCATCCATCCATTTAAGCAGATCACCAATCCATTTCCCAACCAATGTGGTGGTATGCTTATATGGACTTTAGAAATCCTTTCCTCAAAAGCTAGCTTATGAAGAAGGATTGTCCAAGTCCATATAAACAAACCACCAGCCTATTCCTCAATCAGTGTGGGACATTTACCCACTCTAACACTACAACTTTAAGCTTCTATACATGTATTTTTTTTATTCTTTTTTTGCAAGTAGCAGCAGCAATTGTAGCAGTATGAGGGGGTTGACATTTTCATTTTTGCCACAAAATTATAAATTGGTTGAAAAATTGGTGAGGCATTAGAAGATGTGAAAAATTGGTGAGGCATTAGAAGATGTAACTTTACAAGATACCTTTTGAGGAAACTAGGATAATTAGTTATTAGGGTTGAAGTAAGGAATTTTTCGGTTCTTGGAGTTTAAGATCAATGTTCAAAGTACATTTTATGATGAAAGATATTTTCTTAATTAGATGATTGGTTGAACGAAATTGTTCACAAATATCAATAGATATTATTTTTGTATAAAACATAATTGTTATTCACTACTTAAAAATTCACTCAATACATCACAACATCATAAGGTAACAAAAAATATTATGTATTCGTATAGAAATTTGGCATGAAATAACTGAAGTGAAAGTTGTACGTCTAAATATAAAAAAGATGAATTGCCAATTTATCTATTTGAACTGCCTCATCATTATTTGGTGCGCTTGCGCCAAAGTGAACCAAAATCATTGTTATTAACATCATGAAGTAGCATATGTATGCCTTGTATAAAAAAAAATTAATAAAACATGTATGTTGTAAATACCATCTATTGGTTGATCATGTTCATGAAGTTGGTTCTCCCTGTCATCAACTTTAGTCTTCTTAAGAACAAATAACTTAAATTTATTAAGCCTTTAAGTTCTACAACATCAAGTTCATAAATGTGTTTTTCCTCACCAACTTCATTATACAACAACTTTATTTTCTTATCCTCATTCTTTTGTTCCATTTTTCTAATGCTTTCTTCTCATGCCTTCACAATATGAGTTTTATTTATAACTAGATTATTCATCCTTTTATATTCGGGAATGCTTAAATACATGGTTAAATACCTCTCAATTCTTTCCCTAGATTCAGTTTCGAATGACCATAAAATAACTTTCTGGACTAAAAATAATTAGCCCAAGTTGTACATCACATAGGAGTTGACAACTTTTGTGATTATTTAAAAAGCCTGTTATTCTTTTATAAAGAAGACATTTTCTATCATTTTTTTGTTGTTCTTAAACTTCTTGAGCCATATTTTCATACATTCAATAAAAAAAAGTACTTTATTTGGGAGAGAAGAGACGATGATTGAACAAGTTAATAGATACATATTATATATATATAATATATTAAAAATATGAACTTTATATCTCGATAATTAAATTACATTTATAGCCTTCTGAACTTTAAAAATCTAATTACGTAATTTATTCAAAAAGAAAACAAAATAAATCTACACTATATCAAAAATATGAACTCCCTAACTTGTTAAATTATGTTAATCGCCTTCTTTAACTTTAAAATCTAATTACCTTATTTATTACCTAAAAAAAGAAAACAAGTGATGGTTCTCTTTATTTTCTTTTTTTCTTTTTTCTTCCTTTTTGGATATTTTTTAATTTAATAAAAGTGTTTTTTTCTTTTCTTATCACACATGCATTCTGTAATTCATTCTTTTGACATGTCAATAATATATTTGTACATCATGTGTGAGGTTTATCGATTTAAGGATTTTTAGTAAAGATATGACACATGAGTTTAACTCAACTTTAAAAGCTAGTTTATGAGGAGAGGATTTCTCAAGTCCATATAAGCAGACCACAGTACATTCCCAACTAATATGAGACTTTTACGCACTCTAAAATCCTCTTAAATTCTCAAGGCCCAACTAGAGCATGGATTGGAAACCCAAACGATGAACTTGACTCTGATATCATGTACTGATATGACATCTGAGACTAACTCAACCCAAAAAGTTAGCTCATGAGGAGAAGATTGCCCAAATCTATATAAGCATATTACCAGTTCATTCCCCAACAAATTGAGTGATCTACTTATATGGATTTGGAAAATCCTTCCCTCTAAAGCTATCTTGTGAGGAAGGATTGTTCAAGTCCATATAAGTACACCATCATTTTATTCCCCAACCAGTGTGAGACAATTACCACTCTAACAATGCAACTTTAAGCTTCTATACATGTATTTCTCTTCATCTCAAGTGGCAGCAAGAGCAGTAGTAGCAGTATTGGGGGTTGACATTTTCTTTTTTGCCACAATTATTAAATAATTGAAAAATTGGTAAGGCGTTAGAAGAAGCAACTTTACGACATACCTATGAGGAAACTAGGGTAATTATTATGGTTGAAGTCGGGGATTTTAAGGTACTTGGAGTTAAGATCAATGTCCAAAGCACATAATATCATGAAAAATATTTTCTTAACTAGATGATTGGTCGGACGAAATTGTTCACAAATGTCAATAGATATTATACTCATATAAACTTAATTGTCTTTCACTTTTAAAAAGAGTCATTCAGTTCATTATAACATTATAATGTATCAAAAAATTTATGAATTCATATAGAAATTCGACATAAAATAACTAAAGTGAAAGTTAAATTAAAAGGTACTAATCTCCAGTTTATCTATTTGAATTGCTTCATCACTTTTTTGGGGCACTTACGCCAAAGTGAACCTGAAACGTTGTTAATAACATCATGAAGTAGCATCTATATGTCTAGTATAAAATATAAAATATATTTAATAAAACCCGTGCAACCTTCTATTAATACAGATATCGAATAATTGTATCAGTCAAAGCTTAGTCACGTTGGAGAAAATTACCAAGTACTTTTTTGCCTCTCCTAGAATTTGAATCATAGTAGTAATGATTCTCCTACCACTTCATTGACTACTAATCCACACTCTTGGTTAAATTTTTTACAATAATTTAGAGGAACATTTTGAAAAAGTATTTCAATTTAGTTTTATGAGATGCCTCCATTTTTTGTATAAATAAATAATAAAAATGTCTCAATTAATATTTGTATATAATAAAATTAATTTAAAGTTATTCAAGCTAGAGAAACAGAGGGAGGGAGGATATATATGACAGGAAAAAAAAAATTCAACAGCATTCCAAATTGTACCCATAGATATATTGAATGAACAACAATAAGACATTTTTTTTTCAAGAAAACAGAATAACTTCAATTTATCGATAAAACAAACAACATGATAATAAGGATAGATAAACGATATGAAATATAAAATACTGTTGAAAATAAATATAAAATTACTATTGTCTCAGCAATAAAAGAGTAAATGCTTAATCATAATTAAATTAAATTTTGAGGATGCCATCATTCTTCTCTCCAACATTGTTATCATTACATTCTCTTGGCTGATCATGTTCATGAAGTTGCTTCTCCCATTCATCAACTTTAGCCTTCTTAAGAGCACATAGCTTAATCAAGCCTTTAAGTTCTTCAGCATCAAGTTCATGGATACTTTTACCCTCAAAAACATCAAGTCTATTTTTTTCTCCTCACACTTTTGTTCCAATTTCCTAATTGTTTCTTCTCGATCCTTCACAATTTTGGTAAGAAGAGTTTCATTTAAAACTAGATGATTCATCCTTTCAAATTCGGAAAGGCTTAAGTACCACTCGACTTTTTCCCTAGCTTCTGTTTCGGATGGCCATAAAATAACTTCATCAAAACTAAAAATTTGAAAACTTTTGTGCTTTCTTGAACAAGCTTGTTACTTTTTTATAAAGGAGGGATTTTTTTTCGCTTACACTTAGGTATGTGTTGTTCTTAATCTTCCTGTGAGCCATATTTTTCATACACTCAAGAAAAAAATAGAGAGCACTTTCTTTTTGGGAGAAGAAATTATGATTGAGCAAGTTAAATAAGGACTATGAGTTTATTTATAGATGCCTAATAATAATGTTAATACCATAATTTTATTCACACCAAGGAATGTAAATACCACATAATTAAGTGAATTATTTATTTCTGTGATTTTTGAAATTACAGTCTAAGGACCAGATTTGGTTCTAATTGAATTATTTATGTATTTTCCTAAAATGCTTAAAGTCTAATTATGATTTTTGAAATTATAATTCGAAAAGCAGATTTGGTTCTAGGTGAATTATTTAAGGACCAAATTTGGTTCTAATTGAATTATTTATGTATTTTTCAAAAATGCTTAAAGTCTAATTATGATTTTTGAAATTATAATTCGAAAAGAAGATTTGATTCTAGGTGAATTATTTATCTATTTGCTTATTTATATTATTATAAAATCATGAATATAAATGTTGGTTGACCAAAATTTCATTTAAATATTGAATAACTTTTATACCCATGAGCTCTAATCCTATTTCTTATTGAACATATTATAATATTCTTTAAATATTGAATGACTTTTATACCCTTAATGAGCTCTAATCCTATATCTTATTAAGCATACTTCTTTAATACAAAACTTACTTAATATACATGACAAATATTATTTTATTACTATTAGAAACGTTAATATATGGTAGGAATAATATAATTATATTACTACTAGGTACTTATTATAAGAGTTGGATATGATTATGAAAGTGTAAGCATTATTGATACAATGTGTGGTATTTATATATACATATACAAGTATAGAAGAGAAAGGAGTTTGTTGAACATAAGAGACCTAAAGATAAGAGGAACTAAATACGTATATAACTCAAACATACTAACACATTAGGACTGTACACTCAATATACTAACGTAAACTTACTCAATCTAGGTAACAAATATTATTTTATTACTATTAGAAGCATTAATATATGGTAGGGATACTAGATTTATATTACTAGTAGGTACTTATTATAAGAGTTGGATATGATTGTGAAAGCGTAAGTATTATTGATACAATGTGTGATATTTATAGATGTACAAGTATAGAAGAAAAAGGAGTTTGTAGAGCATAAGAGACCTAAAGATAAGAGGAACGACTAACTACGCATATAACTCAAACAGACTAACGTATTAGAATTGTACACTCAATATACTAAGATACTATGATTTTGCATCCTTATCCTTATCATGCCCCCTCAACATTGGTTCAATTTGCTTGTGACCAATGTTGCTAACAAAGTTGACAAAGGACCTTCTGAGAAGTGCTTTAGTCGCATCTACTAGAGCTCCATCCAGTTGGAATGTGATGAACTTAAATTTTTCTAGTTTCCTCCTGGTCACAGACAATATGAAAATCAATTGCGACATTTTCATTCGACTGTGAAAGACTGAATTACGACACGGATAAGTGGCATCAATGTTATCGCAATAAATCTTAGGAGGACAAGTCAGCTTGACCTGAAGTTCTTGTAGTAGGTTGGTTAGCTAGCTTAGCTCAGCTACAACACTTGATACAAACTTGTATTTTGCTTCTGTGGAAGATTTGGCAATAGTGCATTGCCTGTTGGAACTCTAACTGATTGGATTCTTTTCAAGAAAATTAACATAGGCTGAAGTGGAGTATCTAGTATCGGGAATACCACCTCAATCTACATATGATTAGGCGAGTAACTGAGAAGAGTTACCATGTTTGAAGTGAAGGCCATATGTTAAGAGAAATTCCTTGATTTCAGTATACCATACTCGTGGTGTCTGGCAAAGTCCATTGATAGATTTGTGTAGATTACACATATGAATTGAAAATCGAAAATTGACAAAATCATGTGGTTGTTGCATAAAACAACATCATGAAGAGTATCTTCTAAAAAGGCATTGTTTATGTCAAGTTGACGTAATGGTCATTTAAGAGACGCAGTTAGGGACGAGATAAGGTTAGTAGTTGTCGTTTTAAAAACTAGACTAAAGGTGGAATGAAAGTCAATTTCAGGACGTTGATGAAATTCTTTTTCCACTAATCTAGCTTTATAATGCTCTATGGATCCATCAAGTTTATGTTTGACATGGAACACTCATTTATACCCGGCTACATTTGGAGAGGGAGTAGATGGAACCAATGTCCAAGTTTTATTTTTAAGTAACACTATGTGTTCTGTCATTACAACCTTCTATTCAAGATATTTGGATACTTGACTGAAGGTATTTAGGGTAAGCAAAAGGTGTATTACGGTTGAGGTTTCAAGGTAATCAAAACCAACTTAGGGTTTGAAAATATTATTTTGAGACCTGGTGATCATTCGATTTGATGGTGATTCACGAGTTGGCTGTGGAGATGCATATGGACTTCTAGGCAGAATCTGAGCTCGAAAACAAGCCAAAATAGATCATACTATATGCAACAAAAACCCCATTAAAGAGATGGGAGAGGTCCTTCGGAACAAGAATTTACCTACAATACTAGCTCACAACGCTAACTCGAAGGTGCCAATACAAAGCTCTAACAATTCCCAGCAAATAGAGACAAAAATCAGCTCAATCAATGCCCGCAAGACCAAGAAATCAACTTTACTCAATAGACATATGATTAAATTTTTGGGACTGGTCTTATTTAAAAGACCAGTCAAATAACTTCCGTGAACAAGGGCTCATGCTCGCGAACACAATGGTCAACATGGTCACGTCAACCCCGGCTCTTCTTCGATAACGCGAGAGCCTATCTGCCAACGTGAAGGGTCAAAACCCCACCACTCCGTGAATGCAGAATTGAGCCTGCAAATGCGAAAAACAAAAGCATGGTGCACCAGCAAAGGTTGTACCAGCCAAGTTGGACTTGGCAAAATGCCTCAACAGAGCTTGAGATTCTTTCGAAACCCCGTGCACGCAAACAACTATGCTACCCCACCAAGTTCGACATTCGAGACTCAACGGAGATGTGGAAACTTCCAACGGAGTTCGTCTCGACAAAAAGTGTGTCCCATACCCAAACTTCGTCATTTTAAGCCAAAATTCACGAGGTAGCTTTGAATGGGCCCGGAAGCCTTGGGTCCGCACCAAAAGTCCTTATACACTAAAATCGACATTTCCAAGCTAACGGAACCGTCAAAATTGCATTATGAGGCCAACTACCTAAAGTATTGACCGAAGTCAACCGTTCAAGCTCCAAAACACGAAAATTGCATAAAAACCAAACCAATGACCAGGTGATTGAATTGTCAGTCCCAACAAGTCATAAATGACTTGGAGTGCTATAGGAAAGTTTTAAACGCCAAAAATAACGCAATAAAGAGGAAATGACCGGGAGGGTCATTACAACATGCAAATCACAGTTAAATTCATGCATCTGAGATACCATATACATTCTAAAATACATATACATAGGGAAGGAGGCGACCAAAAGAGTAAAATAAATGTGAAGAATCCACTTGATTGGAGTGTATCTCGAACAAATTACACCTAATTATAACCCAATGTATCCGTGATACATGGATCTGGACATACATGTATCTTATGTCCAAATTCTGATAAGATTCATTATATTGGAAACTCGCGTGAGGAAAAGTAATTTTCTCCTAAGCTAGTGAGATTTTATATTTATAGGAGGACCAAGTATAGCGAATTCACTAGCTAATCCATATATAAACAGTGAGTAGCTAGACATATGTTTGATAGGAGCACAGCCATCAAGTACTTTAATTTGGAATCTCTATTCTGATTTTCCATAAGTTTTCTTTAGAAGCACAAATGAATACAAAAGGACATAACATCTTGCAAAAAAAAACAAAAAAGGAAACTACCTTTCCATATGCGTGTGTCTTCTTGGAAAGTCTACTCTATTATTCTCCTTGAAGTACCATTTATTCATTGCCTTTGTTTGATTTAATTTGAGCATAGTACTATTTATGATTTGTGAGGATGGCTAAGGTGGTAATTACTCGAGAACTCCGGGTGATTTCAGACAAGTTGAAACTTCAAAACCATAAGTTACAAAGAATCGAATACTTGGTGCATCGTCTCAATTGTGGAGAACAGGAGTGATCTCACAATTGGCGCGCTATTGGTCCACAATCATCCCCTTGAGAAAAACTCAATGTAGTGGTGATCATAGACGCGTTGATCATGATATATGTGGGGGTTTGAGACGTTTGTTTCTTAGCAAGACATATAGTATGAGGTACTCGATAGATCATGGATTTACAAAGATGTATCAAAGACATTCGATCGTTGAATTAGAAGGGATGAAGAAAGAGATGGTAAAACATATATCTATTTGTTTGAACTGTCAACATGTTAAAGTATGAGCATCAGAGACCTGAGACATGTTGGTTTGGCACAAGCATTATCTATTCCAAGTGAAAATAGGAGTGGCTTACTATAGATGGCTTTACTCTCATAAAAGAAATGAATAAAGGATAAAAAAAACATTTTTATTGAACATATATACTTCACTCATTGTTGTCGAAATACAAATATAGGATGCAAACATCCACACACTTCAATTATTAGGAGGTATGATCTCTTATTTATTTCATGATTATATCAATCATATGTAATTACTCTTCGATAGATATAACAGGATCAAGTTTAATAGGACAACGAATACTAGGTGATTCAATAATATTAATTAAATCATCAGCTTGACCTTCCAAATAAGCCTTGAAAAAAGCCACGAAAAGTCCTCCTATAGTCCTTCTTAGATCTTCCTTTGATCCCTTTTTCCCACTTTTCTTCATCATTCCCATCAAAGTCGTCATTTTGTTTCCATCATCCAACATATCAGCATGGCCATAATTCTTAGCCAAAAAATAGTAACAAGGTGGTTTACTCTCGTTGAAAAACTCAGCATGATTAACCCCATTTGGTGCATCGGGTGGACACACACCGTATGCTCGTTTATTTGACAAGCCGGTACCAATTACAGCTACGGGGACTGAATGATTGAAACTGTAAGGAATAAATTGGAGAATGTTGGAAGAGCACAAACAAGAGGACCCTTTAGCAACAGGATCAATTCCGAGGAGTGCTGAAATTTTGAGAGGGGGTTGTTTTTGTTTTCGGGTTGCCTTTCCTGACATAGGTGGATCCAGGATTTGATGTTTATGAGTTACTACAATAATCTCCAAAAAATTTATAAAATTTAACAAAAGCTAATAGGTTCACGTACCTGAAGTGATGGATTCACCCTTGCTACCTGATCCATAGGCTAAAGCTAAGGCGAATGCTGTTTTACCTCCTCTGCTGTGGCCTGAGACCGCGACTTTGTGGAGGTCCGGAAGAACTTTCTCCGGCAGGACTGAGTTCAACTTCTTAGCTGATAACCACTCTGCTACTTTTCTTGCTTTTCTTACTTCGGATCGAGATGTCATTAGAGAGAACTGCAACATATTTTAAACAAACAAATTGAGAATAAATTCGACATCAAGCCAGTAGAAGTTCAAATCTTAATTTGGCCTTAATATCATGTCTTCTTTAAATTGTGTTCAGAAATTGGGGATATGCAGGTTTGATCATATTTATTGAACTAAAGTTCGATCAATTTTACCTCAATCAAATTAATATAAAATGTACGTATGTATACAGAGTTTGTTGCTGTACCTTAGGAGCAACGGCGATATATTGATGGGAAGAAATATGTAGGAGGAGGGACTTGTAGCAGTCGGGTTGGAGACCGAATCCATGGAAAAATAGTAAAATGGGATAGGAACCTTCTGTAGTCGGCGAAAATACTAATAATGGACATGGCAAGGAAGAGCTCTTGACGTTGATTATCTTAACAACTTCATCTCCTACATCGAAATCTAATGCTATACCATCATCGCGTACCTTCGCCTTCTTTTCCATCACTTGTTTATGCAATGCAAATGTAGTAGATATTTTTTTACAAAAGCGTTATGAATTTCCAGTTTTATTTCCTTGTTGTGGTGAATGAGACAATAAAATTGAAGCTTCTTGCTTTTTTCTTCTTTTGTTTTCCTCCTTTAGGGAAAAGCAAATCGTGTTTCTTTGTTTAAACGTTAGCTGAGCTCTCACTAAGGGTTGTGGTGGGGTGGGAAATACTCTTTCATTCCTAACCAAAAGGTCTTGTGTTTGAGTCCCTTGGCTACGGAGTTGTCTTTGTTATGAAGCCTCTTTACCCCCAATGTGGGACTTTGTATCTGGATTTAGTCAAGATTCAATGTGGGTCGAGTTGTTATGAAGCGCTCCTTATCCGGATTTAGTCAGGCTCTAATGTGAGTCGTCTTTGTTATGGAGTGCTTTTTACCCCCAATGTGGAACTTCCCAATATGTATCCGAATTTAGTCGGACTTCAACACTGTTTGGAAAACATATGTCCGAGTGTAGTAAAATAAAAATAAGAGTAATTTCTCTAATATTGAAGCCACAAACTTGAGAAGCTTGGGTTCGTCATACAATCCATCTTTTATGTTCACATATCTTTCCGCTATGAAATGAAAAATGAGAAATTTTTCTCTTCTTACGTAAATAAGAATACCCTTTCTTAAATGGAAAATTACATCGATAGTTCATAACATTTGTTTACCACTTTTCTAGCTCAACTTTATAAATTATCCAAAATGTCCAATTCATTGGGACTTAGTATACAAAAAAGGAATTTTCCCATATAGCCACTCAAAAATAGCTAATTACGCTCCATAGCTATAGTTAGGGGTGTACATAACCGGGTTGGTTCGGGTTTTTCAAATATCAAACCAAACCATTTGTGTAAAAAAATTAAATTTATAAACCATACCAAACTAATAAAACTCGGGTTTTTTCAGATTTTTCAATCTCGGGTTGGTTCGGGTTTTTCAAATACCAAATCAAATCATTGTGTCGAATTTATAAATTTTTAAATCAAACCAAACTAATAAACCTCGAATTTTTTCAGGTTTTTGGATTTTTCCGATAAAGTATGCATACAAACATATAATTAACTTGTACTCCAAATATTTCTTTAGTCCAACCAAAATACAACTATCTAAGGTGTTTCTTAAGAAAATAACACAAAATATGAGATGAGTGATGACACTAAAATATTCAATAAAAATAATAATAAAATCATCATATAAAATAAATATTGCAAAGTCATAATGAAAATTATCATAATTTAAAAGTACTAAATCATGCTAAAATAAGTCTAATAAGTATTAGTTACATGATTAAACATTAAAGAAAAATTAAAATTAGATTATGTATTTTAAATGTCTAAACCAATGTAAAACTAAAGAACAAATATTCAACATTATTGTCATTCTTAGTGTTGAATTAATTTATTTTGTTAGCATAGTATTGATTTGATTTCGAATTGAGCTTTATTAGAGTTACTAATATCTAT